>JAQIXR010000750.1:0-20163 GCA_034700825.1 Quadroppia sp. Gr-Ori-00064 | reverse complement strand
CCATTGATTAACATTTAAGACATGAGATGTTAGACAACAAATAATATGTATTTTCTTTTTTATTCATTGATATCTAAAAAAAACTGTATATTCTTTAGGCGACTGATATTCTCCTTAAGCCCTCAATGAATTAGTGCTCACAAAACACAATACGAAAAGTAATTATCATTTTTCTCTTCTCTTACATTAATATATGAAAAGAGTATTTAATGCTATCACGAGTTGATCTTCGGGTCAAATGATTAAAAATAAATTTCATATAAATCTTGTTTTATATATAATATAAACGTATTATAAAAATAATTGTCTCTATATATCGCACCGTTCATAGCATTTGCAATCGGTATTGTACTTAAGAGGAATGTATGGCCCGGGCTATACGACAGCGAAAAAACAATAGACATTTGTATAGAAAAATCATATTAGAAAACATGTATAATATGTTTGGAAAATATATTTTTATTATTTATTTCACAACAATTATTATTAAATACTTCTCTCGAAAAAAAACGAATTATTCCTTCATTACAGCAGATGTTTATGTAGTGAAAGACAACACGAAAATACAATATATTTATATACATATTGTTCTTCTGTTCTTCTCTTAGCGATTGATTGCATTCATTTTATACCATAATCTTCAGCAATGAATACCTCTTTCATTCACGGGAATTGATTTGCAGAATAAAAACGAATTTAATTTTTATTTTTATTTTATTAATCTTTAATTTGATATTAATTTCCTTTGAATACTGTATACGAAGAGCACTACAAAAAACAATAGTATTTTTCGTGAAGACTATAATTAATTATTTAATTATTGTGTGTTTTATGATTGAAAACATAATGAATACAAACATTACTATTGATTATAATGTTTATGTGTTTTTATTTCACCTGTCATTCAATGATCTCTCTGTAGTTCAATAATTTTACACAACAATCGCTTTTGCATAATTCGTATAGAATTCTAAAATTACCCCTGTTTTAAACATCTCGCTCAAATAGTTGTGTCACACAGGGTTTGAAAAATAAATATTTAAGTAATTTATTATTTCCTTTAAAAAAACATTCAAAAATTGTTAATTAAAGGGTTAATAAAATTATTTCAACCCCTTATAAAATGCAAATGATTTTGAACTATATATACAAACAACTAATGTATTAAACATTGAAAAAAAATCGCTAAAATTAGTTGTTTTTTATTAAAAATTCAATAATTATTAATAAAAGCTATGATTGAAATAAAATAAAAAACGATTTAAAAAAATGATTGAAAATTAAGTAATAATAGTATCGGAAGAAAAGCGTCGACTCTTTTCGGGCCAAAACCAAAGGTATTGTTAACTCAACTAATATTGGTATTTATGAGAGGACAGGGCTTTGAATACACTCTCTGTGTATATAAAAAAAAGTATACATTGAATACCTGTAAGACAGGTATATTTTTTATATACCAAAGCATTGCACCTGACGGGGGCGGCACACATACACACACTGTGCACTCAATAGGGCTGTGCCCAAAAGCGATACAAATGCCGCCGCAGACGACTTTGATCTCCAGGCCCTGTATGTGCGCGAAGACGACGACGACTTTATTCCAGTGGTTATTAATCCGGGAGATTCACGACGTTATACACCTGTAGACATACAGTATATACCCGACCGTATATGTGCTCTATGTGTGTGCGCGAGTGGTATATGTGCTGTGAATTGTATACATATTGTAAGACAATGTCATTTTGCGCTAACTTTAAGAAATTGTAAATTCATTTGTTGTGTGAAATTGTTTTCACTTATATTTTTCATAAAGTGTTTGACAATTGATTTGTGCTTTTGATGCTATATTTCAGTGAATTTGATATCGTTTTTATTTGATAAAAATTTCGTCAAATTATTTCTCTTCACAAAAAAACATAATCAAAAAGTTTCTGATATTCTTCTAAAATGTAATCTTTCGGTAAGTCTTGAATAAAAAACATTTATTTCATTTCATTTTCTATTGTTTGATTTGATTTATAATTCTTAATATACTTTGAATTTAAAAAATGCTTTGATATTGAAATATGAATTAATTGACGAAAAATATTATATAAAAATATATATTCTTTGAATGAAATACTATTTTTTTGTGTTATATTTAGACTTAAGGATAACATATGTATTGAATGCTATTTTTAAAAATGCAAAAAATATATGTTATATAAGAAAGAGATGAATAGAAATATATTCAATCATTTATATGAGACATACCTCACCCGCTCAGTCAGAACAATACCGATTCCCTGCTTAGCACTGGCTCTAATGTGTTATAAAATAAGATTTATATGATTTTATTTTTAATCATTTGACCCAAAGATCTCGTCTCTCATAATAGTAATCATAAGCGGCTCTTATAATAATAATTGCCTTTTCTTGTGAGCACTTGTATAGCACTGTATTCTCAATACAGTGCTGTATATTCTGTATATAAAGAGACCTCACCTTAGAATTGAATAAATTGTTATTTTCTTTTTCTTTGAGAGAATGAGAAATAAATACAACATTTATTTTATTTATCTTTACTTTTCTGGAGTTCTCTCTCTTGTCTTACTTTTAGTAAAGCATAAAATTTTTATTATATAATCTATTAATAGATTTGCAGTAGTTTTGAGTGAAAAATATTTATGTAATATTTTATTGATATTTACATAAAATCAACAAAAATTTTGCACTTATTATAAAGTATAGGAAAAATTAAAATCTTATGAAAGAATATTCAAGTCTTGTATTTAAATATATGTGCCATCCCTTTGGAGTAAGAGAGCTCATTATCAGCCTAAAAAGAGAGCACCGGGATCTCTGAGAAAGAATTTGTTGTGTGTGTGTAATGCCAATCCTTAACCCCTATTATGTATTGTGTTATTCCTATAAGTATGCATACATACCATCAGGTGCTCTGCGAAGAGAGACAGGCGAAGGTGGATGAGAGAGAGATATGAGAAATGCATACATAGCTCGTAATGTTATATAAATCGTGTGCAATATTTTTCGTGACTATACCCCTTAAAAAGGTATACATTCTTACGGCTGTCTAATGGCTTTGCGAACGAATACAACACACATGTGAAGGAAGAAAAAGATATTTTTGAATCCATTTCTCATAGTATTCGCTGAACGACTTGACATCACTTATGAAATATAACAGAAATATAATAATAATAATATATATGAAAATTGATTATATCTTTGAGAAAACCATTTTTTTCATACCGTATATAAATAAAAATATTTAGCGTTTAATCATTGAATACAAATATTTTTTTTTGGTTTGAAATTTTGTTTTAATTGAAATTTTCTCAGTTTATCAATCATTTACTGCAGCGAAAGATGTGTGTGTTTTGTGTCTCTAAAAAAAACATTTCAAACTTTAAGAGAATTTCAAAAAATAATTGTTTTGTTTACAGTATTTATGATATGTTTTATAATTTAAAAGATTTTGCAAAAATTAGTGCAAATTTTTGGATAATTTTAAGATTTTTTATCTTTTCTTTATATATACTTAAAAAATAACATTTTGTTTAATTGCTTAGACTTTTATAAATATTTTATATTCTATGAGAATAGCTGTTAATATTATAAGTGAAATGCAATATAAATATAATAATTAAAAATCACATTTAATTTCTTTAATTCTATTGTCTGTGAAAATAGACTGCAATTCAATGTTTATAATATTATACAATTTATATTAAAAACTTTTTTTTTAAATTAATTTTGTTATTAGAGAGAGAGAGAGAGAGAGAGAGAGAGAGAGAGAGAGAGAGAGAGAGAGAGAGAAGGGTTAAATAAGTTTTCAGTCCTTGTCTTAAATAAAAATAAAAATTTTTTAAAAGCAATTATTTTATTATTAATTAAAGTAAATGAAAATCATTTGTAATAAAATTGATCAATAGTTAGGTTTTTAATATAGTATTTGATTTTTTAGTGTTTATTGGATTCATTGTTTTGTCAAGTCTTGAAGACATCTCTTTCTCTTGAGTTTTGGGTCACACCTGAAAAGGGATTGTCTTTTGTTTTGTTTGTATTTGTTTTATTTTTAGCCCAAAAATATAATTAATATAAAAAACATTTATTTTTCTTAATTGAGATATAGTTTTGAATTCAAAAATACATATAATGTATAATAACTCAGATTTTGTTATAATTATTAAAAACTAAATAATAAGAATATATTTGTTATGATTTATATTCCGGGTCATCTAAGTCGTTCATAGGGTGTATTAAAATGAAAAATTCAATATTTTGTTATAATTTTTTAATTAAAAATTTCATTTATTAAGAAAATTCATGAATAAATTCAACAGAAATTTCTCTAAAAGGCATTAAATGTAATGAATTGCGAATTAATATATAAATTGAATACAGTTTTCTCATACAATAGTCATTTGTTTTGTGAAAATTCACTACACTTTTCACGAAACTCATCCACAGTATAGAAAGAGTGAATGAATTGTTAATTCATTATATAATTACATAGAAATTGAATTACAAATAATACAATAAAATATATTTCGCATAATATATATGAAGGAAATGATTCAACAAATGATAATTGAATTTGTTTTTCAATCATCTTTTCTAACGATATATAAACAAAAAAAATGATTTAAATTTGACTCTCATTTCAAATACAATATCAGTGAAGAAAAAGTTATGTATTTTAAAAATGAAACAAATTATTGTTTATGTGATTGAAGTGTTTTTATTTATATTTCATTATTTCCATTCACTTCTCATATGATTACAAAACACAACAAAAAAATCTTACATTAAATTGATTTTGATTTACAGATAATATATATTAAGACAAAAATAAATACTATTTTTGTGTCGAATGCAAATCAGTTCTGTATTGTTGTTTAAGGGGTGAATCAATTTATATATTGAAGGTCAGTCGCAATTTTGGTGGGCCATTACCTGCCCCATAATAATAGGTGTTCCCCCTTAACTATCGCTAATTAATTCTAATCTCATTCGGGAATTATATTCAAAAAAAATGCAATTATACTGTATGTGTGTGTGCTCTACAAAATATACCAGTCCTACCCATCCCTTCCTCTCGCTATATATGCCATCTCTTTATGAAATATATTTTTCCCCTTAAAATGAGTGAATTTATAATAATTTTTGTATAGAGAATACAATTCACGTTAAACACAATTCACGTTATAGTTGATGTGTATCTCATCTCTCAATTTCCTCCTTATGTGTGAACACCCGTCGATTGAATGGGATTTTTGTTGTTGTTATTATTCGCCTCAAATGTGGGCTCTATTTTATGGCATATTTTTTGTGAATAATTCTTCACTCGATTTGCAAACATTTTGTGAATATATATTGCTATCAGAAAAACAGAGATAAGCAATACTTTAGACAATTATGTTATGTATTAAATAATAATAAAATTGTTTTTTTTCGCGTTTTCTTATGCTATGAAAGAATTGAATTGTTTTTTCTGTTTTACTTTTCGTCTCTCAAAGAGTTTATTTGTTTTATATTATTTTTATTGTAATAATAGTACAGAGATTTGTCTCAACAAAAAATTATATTATTTGATAATTCATTTTCAATAGAAATTTTGTGTTTATATAAGAAAAACATTTACTATATTTTTCATATGATGTGAGACTAGTCTTAAAATTGAAATGTTTTTTCTTTTCTTTTAATATTTAACATTAGTTTTTGAACTCATTGTAAAATATATTTAACATTGTTTTCTCAAATCTCAGACAATTCATCGCTAGTTATTGTTATCATTTTTAAATGATTAGAGAGAGAGAGAGAGAGAGAGAGACCCAAAGGCGTTAACTACGAATGAATGAATGAATGAAAACTATATAATGAAAATAAAAATAAAAAATAACATAATTTTCAAAATGATTATTGAATATGAAAATAATGTTTATTTGAATTGAAGAAAAATAAAGAGAAACAAAAAATTCATTGAATTTTATTTCGCTAACAATTTCTGTAGTAATCGTCAGACATAGAGTGTATGGCCAACACAAATAGAGGATTATTTCAGCCCTAAAAAACAATTGTTTTCTTCCTCTTTATTATTATTTGTTTCGAGAAATCATTTTTTCATAAAATAATTTAATAATAATTTTTTATTTCTTTTCTTAAAAAAAATTTTCTCTCATTTTGGGCTAAGAATTAATTGTACGGAAAATTGAAATGAAAATTATATTATAGGAAGCGATTCATTCACGTTATGTATGAATAAATGAGTGAATGTAATGAACGAAGAGATATATAATCACAAAATAGATATTAATATCAAATCAGAAATCAGTTTTCATTCATATATTATTATATAATATAATATATTCACGAAATATATTTAAGAAATAAAATCTCAAAATTATGAATAGATTAACAACAATTGAATGGTTTTATTGAACGTTAAGAAAAAATTATTTTCAAATTTATTGCTGAAAAAAATAGTAGTTTTTTCACTAAAAAAATATCGTTTCAAAGAATAATATAATTCAATACCTGTTCAGACAATCAGAAAAATATTGTTTCACTACTCTATTACGGGTATAAAATTGGTTTTTTTGTTTGCAATACTATAGCCATTGAACGACTATTAGTGTTATTAGACTTTTTGATTATATAATAATAATAGAGAAATATATTTAAATCTCTTCTTTTTTATCGCTTTTTATTCGTAAATAATTTTTTATTTGTTTGAAATCTTTGCTAAAATAAAAACAAATCAAATTCATATCAAATAATAATTAATGTTTTAGAGTCCGGTGATGATGACCCCGGTCATGGGGGGGGGGCTGTGCGTTTCGCACAGCGTTTGGCAATTTAAATACAGTATAAAAAATGATTATTAAATTAAAAACAAAAAAATTTAAAGATTAATAAAAAGATAATTAATTTTCGTTGAAGTAATGAATGGAGAGTTTGAGAGAGACATCAAAAGACTAGACGACAGACGAGAAGAGAGAGAGAAAACGCTTATAAACAATACATTTCATTATAATTCATATCAAAAATATTCGCATATTATATGTGAATCACATTTTTAAAGTCAATTGTTTTCTTCGCTTTATTTCAAATGAATTTTTTTGGTTTGTGTGAAACACCAATTAAAGAGTTCACTAAACCCTGAACCTCTTGTGTTTTTTCATGTGTGTTCACACAATTGATATTCGTCTCTCTCTCTCTCTCTCTCTCTCTCTCTCTCTCTCTCTCTCTCTCTCTCTCTCTCCCCACATATTGTGGTTACATTTGGTCGCAATGATTGCATTCTTACTCGTATTATAAGAAACACATTAAAACAAAAGCTCATTGTCTTTAAGGGGCTAATAATAATAACCAACGATGATAAGAAAATAACTCCCTTTCCTTCTAATATCTTAACTTTACAATCAAATGATATTTTATTTAAAATAAACCGAAAAATATTTCTCTTGTGATAATGAATGCAATTTCTCAAACACTAATCCAATAATAGATATTCAATAGTGAAATAAATGAAATATTTTAGGGGTTTTTGTTCACAAAAATACCCCAATAGCCGGATATGCGGTTCCTTTGGCCTTGAAGATAGTGGTCCTCGAATAGAGGGAGAGATAGTGTACGAAAAATGTGAATTCCTTTGAGCTTTAAGTGACTGCCTTTTCGTGAGTTTTATTGTTATTATATTAGTTATAAATATCTGAAAAGAATTTATAATTTCTATTCATTAAAAGCCAATACATATTATGGTATGAAAAGTGTGAGTGAAATATCATTGAATGCGATATCGCTTTTGATATATCAAATATAACACTGGTTTTCAATACGACTAAACCATTGTTGTAAACATTATTGTAATTTTCATTTTATTATTACTTTTTATTTTGTTGTTATCGAAGAGAATTACTTATATTAAAACACAAGTCATGAGCCGAGAGATCGCTTACGAAGTGGTGAAACAAATTTATAAACAAAAACTTTTAATATTATATGATATTTACATTAAGAGAAAAAATATCATTCAATATATAATTATTCATATTTTTGGTTATCATATGAGAGAGAGAGAGAGAGAGAGATTAGTACCTAATAAACACTCAATTCGTGATTTGAATATACAATAAAATAACGTTATATTCCCCTAACGTATATCCAGGGGTTAACCTAATTTTTTGCCAAATGTTTTGCTTATAATTTATCACTCGTTTTATAATCAAAAATATATTTTATTATTATTTAAAAATATATTCTCAATATATTCCGGGTCTCAATTGCTGTGCACACAAACAAACGTACGTCAATGGCAGTATTGAAGGGGTACTAATGATGATGTCGTCGTGATGTGATTATTATTAAACTTGGTTAATTTTAGTAACATATATCAACAGGTCTCAATCATTCGACCCCCTTCCCCAAAGAGCCCCTTTGGAGAAGAAGAATAGTGTATTCTCTGTGCACACAAGTCGTGAACATTGTATTAAATATTTGTTTAACTGAAGTGTAAATAACATTAATATTACTGTATATTATAATAACATTATATAATTTTTTATGTATTCCTCTCTCGAAAACCCATTCACTCATTGTATGTATTATTTCCTGATTTTCATAAATCACATAAAAAATGTTTATTTCATTATTTGTATATAAATTTTTTCGACACCTTTTCATATGTGATGCCAATAATTATTATGAAATACGAACTTATAATAAGATGAATGAAAAACATATGTAAAGCACTGTATGGAGAATATAAGGGAATAAAAAATTACTTATTGATAGGACATGATTGCCCTGAATATATATATACTAATTGATGAATATATCACATTCGAAGTGTTAATTACACCCTTATCTCATGAACACCCTGAAAGAGAGCCTAACCAGAAGTGAATGCACATAAATCATTGAACTTGGTCAATTAGATGTACGAATATATACAACATTAATAGTGTATATTTAGATATGAATATTCATTAAATATTTTCATTCATAACTCAATGAAATTTTCATACATTTTAAATATAAAAATGTTTTTTGTTTTATTTTTTTACATCCAGTTTTTTTTCTCTCACTCACTCACACACCCATCTCTTCCCTCACACATACACTCTTCCCGGAATTAAATGTCGGGCCAGAAAAATGTTTTCGAAAAAACAATAGACCAAAAGAGTTGTGAAAGCATTCAATTGAAAGCATTGCCACAAAAAAGACCTTAAAGTTAATGCAAGCGTACAATAGAGTGGAAACAAATACAGTGTATATAATGATTCTCTCTCTCTCTCTCTCTCTCTCTCTCTCTCTCTCTCTCTCTCTCTCTCCAATGTATTTCATTTATGAATCCAATGAATGGAAAGACACACAAAAAATATTTTAAAATACATTTTTATGACATTACTTCCGACGGAAGATTTGCAGCGAAATAACAAATATCTTTCACTTCTTTTGTCAATCATATAATAGATAATAATATACATAGACTCGAAAACTGGTTAACTGTTCCGTTCAAAAAAATATATTCATAGAGAGCACAGGCATCTACACAGTGGAATACCCTGTTATACAGTGAATGACCAAACACTCTATGTGACAGCACATTCCTGTTGAAGGAATTGAAAAATAAATTTGATTTTTTTAGGATAAACTCATAAATCAATTTTACGCTCAAAATAAAGATTACATTAATTCTAATGTTGTGAGGAATTGATCGTAAAATTTAATTAAATATTTTTCATTCCCTATAATATAGTATAAACTAATACTCAAATCAAAATCAATTCAATGTCTTATGTGTTTAATATTATTTCGCTCATCATTTTCATTACAAACAAAAATATAATATTTTTTTTATTGAATCTTTTATTTAATACATGAGAAGAATGTGAAAAAAAATCGATTTGAAATTTCAAGATTCAGTAGTATTTTTTCTGATAAATATTTTGTTATCTTTTAAATAGCTTTTCATTTTATTTATTATATATTGTTTTTTAAATATATTTTTGAACAAATTTTTGTTTCAATAAAGTTTGAAAAACCAAAAAAAATACAATCGTTTTTTGCAGAGATTATTCCCATTGAGAGATGTATGTAAGATATCAAAAGGGGTTGAGTTTTGTGTTTTTCATTTATAATATTTAAAACATTTCTATTAAACTAAACCCTATTGTTTACCACATATGCAGCACATAAGATATATAATACAATCAACAAAAATGTATTTCATTTTATTATTTATTAAATGTGAACTAAATCTAAATAAACAGAATTTGTTTTGAATAATAAGTAGTTTTTATGCAAAAAAAATCGTGAAAAATCATCAAATAATTTGGTCATTCATTTGTTGCTTTTGGTAGAGATTTAGTTCACTTTAGAAAAATGTTTTGTTTTTTCATATTTTCAATTCAATTGTTATTTAATTTACAAAAATTTGTATTATTTTTCTAATCAATTCTCTCTCCTATTTTCAACCAAAACTCTTCCCTGAACTAAATTTTTCATTATTTCAATCATTTGTTTATTAAATATTCGTTTTGTCACAAAAATTTTAACTCAAAAAAAAAATTCATTATTAAATATTAATAATAATAATAGAGATTTATATCACATATAAAGTAATGAATCGTTTGTTAAACTCAATTCATTGACTGAATATTAAGTATTGGTTTATAATTTCAAATATGATTTCATAGATTATATGAAAAATAAGATTAAATCAAATTCAATGAAAATAACTAACTATAAAAATGCAAATTATATTTTCAACTGTAATCCCGAGCCATAAATATAACCACTATATCATATAATCGCATTTTTTCTATGTTTAAGGCCTGGGATATAATTTTAAAATTCGTGAATATATTGACCCTTCACTAAAACATGTGTTGCGAATGTATTCCTCTATAAAACACTGTATAATATATTGGCAATAAATACATACATTATTTCTCATTGGATTTAATGTTAATTAAAGCATATATTAATTGTTATGTGAAATATGGTTCAAACACTGGCCACGAATTTTGTACAATTCATTAACATTATTATCATTTTTAACACTTTTTTTGGTCATTGGAATAAATTTTTTATATTTGACCTCAAAATATATATTTCATTCAATGTTTTTGATATTGAAAAACATATATAAAAATAATAATTTTTTTATTCATCATCTGATATGAAAAGGATTTTTTTCTAAACATAATATTTAGTTATAATTTCTATAATAATATAATTCATTGATTGTATTGTGAATTGCTATCCAAAAGCGTATATATTATAAGTTATATATATTTCAAATAAATGAATAATTTTTATTTCTTTGCATTTAATCAAAACAATTATATATTTCTTTTTAGATATTTTATTCTCTGATCACGCAATGAAATAAAGAATTTTTTTCCTCTTTATTAAAGTGAAAAAAAACTGAAGTTTTTATATAAAAAACATTTTAAAAAACAATAAAATTTCGTTGGCATTGAAATATAGAATATATGGATTGAGAAGACCCCTTAAGGGGTTTTTTTTCATTGAACATTTATTGGGTCTATTCTTACAAAAAAATATTTAATGTTTTTAACATTGATTGTGAATACCATAAACTCTTTATATATACCGATTATTTTGTTGTTGTATTTTTATAATCAATATTTTTCTTCTTTTTCCTGTCTATAGATTTGAGAGAAAACCCGAAAAATATTTGTTTAATGTTTTTATTGCTCTTATTTTTGTTAATCAAGTCTTGCAATGCTTTTCCAATATAAGTGTTGTTGTTATGTATATTGAATTTTAAGACCAAAAATCTCTTTAAACTTTTTATGGTTTATATTATCTGTTTCTGCACTTGTAGTTCAGTTCCTTATAGTAGTGGTTATTGTTTTGCCACTCGCACAGGGATGTCAACAGACAGTGCACCTAAAGTGCACATTGATATCAATGAGAAATATTTAGTTTTTATTTTAAGACAATAAATATTATTATTAATGTGTTGTTATTAAAAGGGGTAAAACTTAGACCATATTATCTATTGCTTGGTCAACATATACCCTGTTGTATGCATACCCCTGTCTGTCATTGGACTTCTTGGTATTTTTTGTGATACATTTCTTCAAGTCTTGTGTCAAGAGTTTTGTTATTGTGTTTGACTTTTTCTTAACCAAACATTGGATTCCACCCAAAACAATAAAAGTCTAGTGCTCTGTACCTGTAGTTCCCGTTCCCTTCCTTTTCATTATTATGACAAAGCTTTTTATTCGCATTTTTTTTAGTCAATATTTAGCTCTACTTTTGTGCAGCCGTTTGTCGTCAGACAGCAATCAAAGGCAACGAAAGAATAAATTGCTTTTGAATTGAATTAAACATGAAATTCAATAAACAAATCTATTTTTGAAATACATTTAAACCCCTTAATTATATGCAATAGAGGTTTGAATCGAGAAAACAGATTTAGAGCATTGTGTTTATGCATGTATATAAATAAAACGACAAAGGTCACTTTGCCCTCGACAACAATCAAAAGGCAATTCAAATCAGCCCCTGATATCCATTTGCTATATAATTATTGCATAATTTGATGTCATTTCTTAAGCAAACTATTTATTAGAGATTAGAGTCGAGAGAGAGAGAGAGAGAGAGAGAGAGAGAGAGAGAGAGCCACAAATAGTACTAATAATCCTATAATTTGTGTTTGAGTTTTTGCTTAATATAAAAAACTTTTTGTATTTTCTATGTTTTATCTTATTTTTTTCGGTCAAACCTTTTGTGTGTTAATAATGAAATGGTTTTCAAACGAAATATACCTTTAATTCAGCACAAAAGGAACAAAACATTTATACTATTTTATAAAAACATCGCTTTTTTATCGCTGAAGACATTTGTGTTGAAAAATAAATACAACAAAATTCTACACAAAACATGTCATACATTTAAAATAGTTTTTTAATTATTGCTTGAATTACATCAATGTTAAAAATATGTTCAAAAGATTTGCTTAAATATGAAGTGATTTCATATTATATTTTCATTTCCTTACATAAAAACCAAAAATTAATTTCATTTTTTTTTCTCAATAATAATTTTAATATAAAAACCAATTTTCTCATTGATTTTGATAATAATATTCATAATAATTGAAAACATTTCAATTGAATTAACTTTTAATTTTTCAACGATAAACTTGTCTTTTCTTTACATACAATTTGTGCAAATATTTGATATTATATTTGAAAAATACGATAATTTTCTCACAATTATGTATTGCAATAATAACAGTGATATCATAACCAAAACAACAATGAATCTAATTGTGAAAACTTTTGTATTCACACATTTTTTCTCATTGATAACAAATTTAAACATAATTTTTTATTTTTTATCTTTCTTTAAGACAATTATTTCCTACAAATTATCTTATTTTTCGAGACATTTGTTATAATCAAAATGAAAAATGATATTCAATTATAATATAATACATTATGAACTAAATTGAAGACTAAATTCAATTATTTTTATATATGCAATGAGTTTACAAATTGTACTCAAATTTTCGTCCAAAAAGTATTATAAAATATAATGAATTATATATTTTTAAATCAGTTCCCCATATATTATGTTAACAAGAATTATGAATAAATTGTTTTCCTCTCATCTCTTCATATAATAATTGATGACTGCATTGAAATGAGTGAATGAATGTATAATATATGCAAACCTTGTGTTTGTCTTTAGGAAAATCATTGCTCATTAAGTCGAGCGAAATAAAACCGAATCAAAGATATGTTAATTGAAATACAAGAACAACAGGACTTCTGTGGTTATGGCCACAATTGATAGCCATTGCCTTCTTTGATGACAATTTAAATGTCAATCTGTGGTGAGGTTGGGATGTCGGGTGGGGTGATGGCATAATGGCCAGGTGTGTCGATCATGGAGTTGTTTTGCTAGTGTATAATCATGTTATTTAAATCAATATCCCTTCGTTTGGGACCCCCTGAATCAGGACCTGATGGGCATATCGTGTGTCGAAGAGCAAACCCTTCGATAAAAATCTTTGTGACTATTATTATGTAAAATATTTGACTGAATCACTAATAATGAAATTTTGTTACAAAAAAAAAATCTGATTTTATTATTCTTTTGAATAATTCACTCAATTAATGACAGCACACCTGACTGTGGGACGGGTTATAGAGTTTAAATCATTCTCAAAATGCAGTCAAAACACTATAGGTATTGAGTATTAATTTATTACTAAAAGGGTTTTCTCGTATCAGGACTTTGCTATCAAATGACAACCCGTTGTGTTGCCTAACCCTGGGTCTAATTGCATACAAACATCATTTGAGATTTGATGGCAATTATTGTACACTTCATTCACAAATAGACTGTGTATTCGTTTAATGAATATTTCATTTCAATAAAAAAGTTGTTATATTTTAATAATTGCTTTCACTATATATGTTCTGAAGTTCAGAATCTGAACAGAAATCCATTCAAAGTCAATGCGATAAAAAATTGGTGGGAAATGCCTGTTGTGTGTGTGCGTACGTATGTATGTATGTGTTGGGTCACTATATCCGTGGGAAGTGAAACAATTGGATAATAGATTGACTTATTTTATGCATTTAGGAGTGAGAGAAAGAGATAGTGAAAAGGGAGAGACCATTGCTTTTATCATATGTTCTCTCACTATAAGTGCTCTCCGAAAATGAATGAGAGATTTGGCAGACATTAAATAATATGAAAATTTAACATAACTTTCAAATTAAAACAAAACATTTTTTGTTGTTTTGTAAATGAATGAAACTCTGATGCGATCAGACAATTGTCTGCTCTCTCCCTCCCTCTCCCTCTCTCTGAACAAGAATTTCTTAAATAATATTCTCATTGTTTTTTAGCGAAGTTTTTTATAATTCATTTGATTGGGAACTGAATAGTCGTTTAGACTATTATATTGAGCAAAACGTGTGTCTCGTTATCAGTCAGTGGAGGAAAAATGAAGTTATCATTCAATCTGTTCACAGCTCAGAGGCTCAACAAAAACAACTGTTCCTTCAAACATTTTAAGGGAATGGCATTTTCTCTTTACATTAAACCCCTATATTTTTCTTTATAATAATTAACCCCTTTGTCCACCTGTCCCATCGATTCTCTTATGTCATTCTCTCTTTGTCTTTAGTTAAGCAATCATTTCATGCAAAGAATAATTAGAAAAAAGTCATTGAAATCTATATATAAATCATTGACAATAACATTGAATGTAATGAAAAATGTTTGCAATATTTGAAAACAAAATCCAAACTCAAATCAAAGTTTGTCGACATTATCGATATTTAACAGAATATTTATTTTTTTATTGTTGATTATCCGATATATTCAGGGTTAAAATATTTTTATTATTATCATTGAAAATGAAAACAATATATAAATATATAGGAATTGTTTGTATATATGTTTTTCCATTGAATAACTTCATTCATGTGTGAAATGTATTGAAATACACATTGTTATAGACTTTTCAATATATATACACAGCGTATAAAACGGGTCAAAGATTTTTGTGATCAGTTATTAGTTGACTGAAGACAACGGAAAGAAATGTCTTCTTTTTGAAGACTTCTTTTTAATGGTATAAAAAATATGTTTTTACTATAAATAAATTTTTTTAGAATTTATTTATATATTTGTTGTGAAAAAAAATATTTTATATTTATTTATTGAGGAAACGAATTTTGCGGAAGAATTTGATTGTTGTTGTCTTTGACAATCAATATTCTGATCCAGTTTTGTCTTCTATTCAAAGAACACATCAATTGAGAAATGTGTGAAAAAATTGATAAAATTCTTTCATAATATTTTTTGTTCACATTATACGAACAAAAATAATAATAAATTTTCTTAAGAATATTTTACATTAAAAACAATTGAATATAAAGTCAAAAGAGACAATAATTTTGAATGTCATTCAAATACAGTCTTGAAATACATTAAATACATAGAGGGCTACTCTGGTCGGAAGCGTCCTTCCCCTATACCACACTCCCACCTGTTATTCTCCATATAAAAGTAGGAATATTTGTTTCATTCATTCATAAAAAGTGTATATAATTTTGTGTGAATTTCTTTCATAAAATTCTTGCGACAAAAATGTTTGCAAAAAGGATTTTCTTTCACTAAAACTATTATTGTTTAATAAACAAGCCTTTCGTGAACTATAGAAAAAGAAATGAACGAAATTTTCTTTTCAGAGTCATTTTACTAACATAGTTGAGTTCACATAAGAAATACATACATTTTTTTCCAAATCTTCTGTTATTTCATAAAATAATAAATAAAAAAAATACAAATATTTTCGCAAAAAATATTTATATTATTTTTTCACATATTTCTTGTATTAATATTTAAAGCCAAATGTTATAAAAGTTCTCAAAAATCTGATAAAAAATAAATGTATTTTTAGTTCAAAATTATTTAGTGTTTAATTTCAATAATATTTTTCGATAAATTTGAGTCAATTTTTAGGTTAATCTAATCTAATGTTAAAACAAATTCAAACACATTTTAATCCTTTTTTAATGTTAATAACATTTAAATTTACTTCATTTGAATCCTTATTAATATTATAATTAATTAAATATGAAATCATATCTGAAAAACAGATCTGAAAAACAGATCAAAATATTTTGCAAAACATATCAAAGAAAAGACAAGATATAAATGATTTTAATTCATATTTATTTTTAACATCAAATGTGATTCACATTAAATATATGAATGTCTGCGATATTAATAAATGATGTGATTCTTAACTATTCGTTAAAAATTAAATTAAATATCATTTCATTAATAAATAAAACATTCATTTAATGAATGATTAAATTCTCTATTTTCTGATTAAACCTCTAATGAAAGTAAAAATAAAATTATGTATTATTTCAGTTCAATGTCTGCCAAACATAAGACATCGCACAGTATATGAGAAGCAGATAAAAGACATTTAATATAATGAAAATAATAATTATTGTTTCAAAACAGTTCTCGTCATTCATTGCGAGCCAACGATTAGATAAAGTATTTTTTGGGAATATTTTTTCAAATTTCAAACACTAATTATATTATATAATCGCAAAAAAATGTTTGTCAAAAAAATCTCTACTAAATGTGTTGTTATGTTTATGGGAATGAAAAACAATTTTTATATTACTCTTGAACTCAAAATAGCATAGAAAATAAATATCCAAAAAGTTTTCTCTCTAATTAAGTAACACAACTGTCCTTCAAAATCATTATTTTTTTCGTGAATTTTCTCATTTAACCATAACTTCGCGAAAGTCTCGAAAATCTGTGAATACATTAACATTTATTTTGTTTCCCAATTATTATGAATTGTTTTTTATATAATGAATTCTGAGTCAAAACCCAAACTATTTTCACAAATATTTTTTCTTGTGTTTCGTTTATATTATGTGTTTTCGTGTGCTCTCAAAATGAGCGTAAAAATAAAAGGGGGTATAAATATAGTCTCTTATGTGAAGTCATATTTTCGTGAGAGAAAGGAAAGGTACTTTCACTCATGATATGACGGCCAGTCATATAAGGCAGCGATGAAAAAGAGGAAACGCTTTAATACACATTTTAAGCGGCGATATTCACATCACAACGAGATATGAATTGTTATTAAAGTTTGTTATGTTTTCATAATATATGCATTTGTCTGTCAGAGTCTATGGCTCTCAAAAAGCCCCCCTTAAACCTCCTTTATTTTGTTGCTCCGGCATATTGTCTCCGGTGTAAACTGAAGTGAGATTTTTTGCTTGATAATATTGTTGTTGGCCATACATATTGTTGGTGGCGCTGCTGAGCACAGGTGTGTTTCACACAATTCACCTGAAATTTTAGTGTATAGAGGAATGTAAGTCAGAGAGGAGGGGTTGCCCTGTATTGTACTGCTCTCTCACTCTATCTATTTCCTATCAGTTCCTCTCTCCGACTCTCTCTGTCTAACAATCACACACTTTGTGCTTTTGTCGTCTCTCTCTCTCTCTCTCTCTCTCTCTCTCTCTCTCTCTCTCTCTCTCTCGCCTCTCGTGAGCGCAAACCCTATTCATTATACAATGCCTTTCATAAGCCATATGTCGTCGTCGGAGTGCGAGTGGAGTCGCAAAAAACGAGAGGAAAAAGTTTTATATATATTTTTACCTTCAAATCATTGGAGCGAAAGTTTTGTTTGAGTTTTCGAGTCCTAGAAAATAGAAAAACATATAATAGTTTGAAAACTCATTATAACAACAAAAAACCATTGCTATAGTGAACCACCAAAAACACAGGGACTCATCACAAAGTAATTTGTGTAAACTTTTTTCATTTGTTTTCATTTGTTTTCAGTGTTGTATCGAAAAACATATTAATAGTCATTTGCAATATGTTTGACATGTAATATGAAATCAAAAATTGATTCAAATTTCAAATATTCTTTGAATTATGAATTGAATGTCTATTTAAAGAAATAGTTATAAAGTTTTTGCGTGTTTTTAAAAGTGAAAAAAATTATTTCAATCTCTTTTCCACTCTCTTCTCGTTCTCGTTTGTGAAGTGTTTCTGTGTTTATAAAGTGTCGGCGCTTTTTCGGCCGCCGCTTCCCATACGGTTGTGTTGGCTATAAATTGGTTTACGGATCAGTGATTATATGTCTTTTCGCACTGTCTTTAATGCCCTCCGGAGTAACAACTGTCAAACCATTGTAGGGCTCGGATGGTATGGCAGCGAAAGAGAAAATAATGTGTTTATTATTATTATAAATATTTTTTAAAATAATAATTACTATTATTTGTCAATTGATTTTGAAAAATAATTTTCTCATTCAATTCATAGTAAGTTTTGATTTTGAACTTTTACCCCTTATTGTCTAAGTGTGTGACAGATTTTGGTGCTCTTATACCCCCTGTATTTATTAAGGAATATTTTTTCTGTTAATATTCATAATATGAGGAAAACTGAGTGAACAACGAATGCGATTAAATTGTTCTCAAGTTTTTTTTGTGTGATTTTAAACTAAAAACTCTTATAAAAAAAATTATTTACAAAATCAACAATAAGTTTGAAACAAAAAAAAAAAATTTTTCATTACATTGTTTTTTATTTAAAAAAACAAAAATATTTTTATAAGTAGTGGTTAGAGCCTTGTAGACGCACTAATTACTTAATTAATTACTCCCCTAATTAATAACCCCTCCCCCAGGGGAGAGAAAGAATACGCTCCGAGTGAACACCTGCGCCCCGGTCAATGCACTTTCAAGGCCGCTATCACACAGAGGGGATACATACGCTCTCCTATTACAATGTAATTAAAACTAATTAATGAAATAAAAACAATAGTTTGGGTTTTTTTAATTTTTTTTATTTAAATTGTTTTAAAAAATATAATTTGAGCTCAAATTAAATTATTATAAATGTTTATAAGAATATCGTTATTATATTGATTATTAGTAAATAAAGAAATAAATTCAGAATATGTGCCACCACCAAATCGTGTTTTAAGATATGCAACACAATATTCGCCACAAGTTACACATGTAAGGCATTGTAATGGCACTAAATTTGAAAAATATCCTTCCGGACAGTTATTACATAAAAAATGTATAAATTCATAATGTGTGGCTGGTATTCCATACGAGTCGAAATATTCTCCATAACCATTTTCGTCAATAAATATAGCAATCCAGTGTGAGCCAGGTTGATGACGTTTATCCATGTTAACTATAAGTCCAACAGGTAATTGATTAATGACTGGTAAGTCATTACGTGCGAAAGCCCCTAAAAAATTAGGATTTTCTCGAAAAACAAATTCAATTTCGTCTTCAAACATTATCGATAATCCATTATAGCATTTCTATCTTCAGAGATAACAATTTGATTATCGAATTCACAAAATATTAAAGCGTTAACATTAGAAGCCAGTGGTGAAGAGAAATGTATTTCAAATCTCATAACTCCATTACGTGGTAAATTAACATATCCAGATGAACTATATCCTTGGCTTAGGTCACGACTTAGGTTGAAAGCGAAAATAGTATATCCGGTTTTATAATTTTCTCTTGTAATCAACATTCGTGCGTCATTGTCAAATTGTTCTGAGACTCGATATAATTCAAC
>JAQIXR010000749.1:0-20194 GCA_034700825.1 Quadroppia sp. Gr-Ori-00064 | reverse complement strand
AATTTTTGGTTAAATATTTCATTTGAAATCAATTTGTTTTTTATGTTCACTAAACAAATGTCTATTTAGATGTTGTTGTGAATAATAACTTTTGGCACAGTTATCATAATTACACTTAAATGACTTCAATCTAAGATGTGATACATTTTTATGTCTCATTAGATGTGAAGAATAATCAAAGCCTTTTCCGCAATCATTGACATCACAAACGTATAGCTTTTCGCCCGAATGAATGCGTTTGTGAAAAATCAATCTTTTCTTAGATATAAATCCTTTTCCGCAGTCTTTGACATCGCATATGAATTTCAAGTCCTTGTAATGAATTGCATTTATATGTTCTTTGAGTCTATATTTCATTGAAAACGATTTAAAACAGTAATTGCACTGAAATGGTCTGTCTTTATGAGACCTACACTTTTGACATTCACTCACATCACAACCGAATGGCTTTTCGCACAAATGTATGCTTTTGTGACGAATGAAAGTCTCTTTTCGTGTGAATACTTTTCCACAGTTATGAACATCACAGCTAAAAACGACTGACCGCTCATGTAATTCACGTATATGTCGATTAAGACCTGAATTTGTGGCAAATTCTTTCAAACAGTTGTCATAATTACAACTGAATCTCCCTTTTGGGTGAACTCTGTTCTTGTGTTCATTTGGATCTGATTTCGTACTCAATATTAAGTCATTTTCATCGCAAACAAACTTTGGTTATGTTTCGGGTTTTGTGACAGTTGTATGTCTCCGATGATTGTGTTTGTGTTCAATAAGACTTTGCTTTTGAGTAAATGTTTTTCCACATTCATTGACATCACATTTGAATTGCCTTTCCTTCATATGAACTGAACTCAAATGCAATTTTAGTTCATATTTATGAACGAATGCTTTCATACAGTCATTATAATTGCATTTGAATTGTCTGTCATTTAAATGAACTCTCTTCTTGTGGTCCAATAGCTGTGATCTAAGGCCAAACTTCTTTTGACAATCATTTACATTACAAACGAATGGCTTTTCTCCCGAATGTATGCGTTTGTGACGAATTAAAGTATTTTTTTGAGTAAATACTTTTTCGCAATTATTTTCATTACATTTAAACTGTTTTATATTTTTATGAATCATTTGATGTTTTTTGAGATCACAATTGAATGTTGTCTTAAACCCACATTTAGGCCAAAAACACTTCAATTGATTATTATTTTCGACATTAGTTTTGCTTTCATTCAATACAATATATTTTTCACTAATTTTACACATTTTCATAAAATTATTATTCAATTCATTATTAATTTCTTTACAATTTATTTTCACTGAATTTTCATTCAAATCATTCAATATTTCATACAATTTTTTATTCATAGTTTTTAAGAATAATATATTTTTAAACTTATTTTCAAAACTTAAAATTGAATTCATTGTTAAAACAATTAAACAATTCGTTAATATATATTATAAGCGAAATATTTTCAAACAATAAATGAAATATATTTTCAAATGATATCTATTTTCTTTGTGAACAAACTGTCGTTAATTACTTTGTCTTCATTTATCGCATACTTTATTGCCATAGAAATGAAGAGTAAATATATTTATCAAAAGATCAAAATCCAATTCTAAAGGCTTTGACTTTCAGACCATCGAACATAAAAGGGGTTGAATGACATTTGAGATAAGCTTTGGCGCACACAATGTATTGACCATGGTGATTTAGACGTGTTTTGGTGTACAAGAGCGAGGACAGTTGCTTTGAATGTTGACATGGATTTAAATGTTGTTATAAAGTGCAAGATATGAGCACTGGTATCTAAAACCAAAATCTATGGTAAATGTGGAATAAATAGACTTTTATTGAACTTTAAATAAATTATTTGTTTTGACAAAAAATACAATTATTTTTATTATTATTGAAAACAAAGTATTAATTATTTGTTTAGCTTTTTATGAATAACTTTGAACTAAAAAAATTCAATTTTTACAACAATTAAAAAATTATTTTATTTCAAATGAATTCTCTTTTTGTGTTCAATTAAAGTTGATTTTCTATTAAATCTCTTTTGACATTCATTGACATCACAAACAAATGGCTTTTCGCCCGAAAGTATGCGTTTGTGTTGAATCAAATTATATTTATTATAAAATCTTTTGAAACAATTATTATAATCACATCCAAATGGTCTTAGTTTTCTGTGGACAAAATTGATGTGTTCATTGAGACTGGTTTTGATTGAAAATGTTTTCAAACAGTTATTATAATTGCATTTATATTCATATAATTTGTAATGAATTGCTTTCTTGTGATCAATTAAATGTGATTTTCGATAAAATCTTTTTCGACATTCATTTACATCACATACGAATGGTTTTTCTCCCGAATGTATGCGTTTGTGTTCAATCAAACTATGTTTTTGTTTGAATACTTTTTCACAATTATTTTCATTACATTTGAATTGTTTTATATTTTTATGAATCAAATGATGTGTTTTTAAGTGTTGTTCATTTGTTGTCTTAAACCCACATTTAGGCCAAAAACACTTCAATTGATTATTATTTTCGACATTAGTTTTGCTTTCATTCAATACAATATATTTTTCACTAATTTTACACATTTTCATAAAATTATTATTCAATTCATTATTAATTTCTTTACAATTTATTTTCACATAATTTTCATTCAAATCATTCAATATTTCATACAATTTTTTATTCATTGTTTTCAAGAATAACATATTTTTGACTCTATTTTCAAAACTCAAAATTGAATTCATTTTGAAAACAATTAAACAATTCGTTAATATTTATTATAAGCGAAATATTTTCAAACAAATAAATAAATTATATTTTCAAATGATATCTATTTTCTTTGTGAACAAACTGTCGATAAATTACTTTGTGTTCATTTATCACATACTTTATTGCCATAGAAATGAAGATTAAATTAATTTATCAAAAGTTCAAAATCCATGTCTAAAGGCTTTGACTTTCAGCCCATCCAACATAAAAGGGGTTGAATGACATTTGAGATAAGCTTTGGCACACACACTGTATTGACCATGGTGATTAAGAGCGAGGACAGTTGCTTTGACTGTTGACATGGGCTTAAATTTTGTTATAAAGTGTAAACTATTTCAAGACATGAGCACTGGTATTGAAAATCAGAATCAATGTTAAATGTGAAATAAATAGACTTTTATTGAACTTTAAATAAATTATTTGTTTTGACAGAAAATCGCCGAAAAACTAATGAAACACTACCTGACTATTAAGGACAGGTGTATTATATCAACGCTTCTGTAATATTCTTAAGACATTGTCATTCGTATTATTCATAAAAATTCAAAACAAAAATTGTTTGCAAAACATAATAAAACTTTTTTAATATTGTTTTTTCAATTCATTTATTATTCAATGACTAAATGAAAGCATTTTTTGTACATTTTATTCGTCGTTATTATTATCGAGTGTTATATTAATGGTTAGATTTGTGGGAATTGAATGCAAATAATTGTTTAGGTAAACATTTTTACATCAAATCATATATTACTTATCAGTAAAATAATATCATATTTATATTTGTGTGAACTAATCGCTTGTGATATGAAGGGCCCAGTCGTTTGTGACTGTGCGAAAAGGGTTCAGTTTTAAGAAATATATAATTATTGAAATATATAACAAATAAAGTGTTTTTTAAAAATAACAAATGAAATGGTTTGTAAAAATTCACTTAAAATATAAAACAACTTAACGTTCAAATATTTTCGACCCTTTTATTGAATGTCAGTTTCTATGACAATATGTGTGACAATAGAAGAAAGACTTTTGTGGTTCAGGTGTGCACTGGTCTGAAGGAAAGGGCGCTCAAAGTGTGAAATAAGTTTGAAAAAGATTTCATTTTGTGTTCAAAATATTATTAAAGAATATTTGTTTGAAAATGAATTCAGTTTTAAGTTTTGAAAATAAAATAAAAAATATTTTATTATTGAAAACATTGAATAAAAGTTTGAGTAAAACATTGAATGAATTAAATGAAAATTATGTGAAAATAAATTGTAAAAAAATTAGTAATGAATTGAATAATAATTTTATGAAAATGTGTAAAATTAGTGAAAAATATATTGTATTGAATAAAAGCAAAACTAATGTCGAAAATAATAATCAATTGAAGTGTTTTTGGCCTAAATGTGGGTTTAAGACAACAAATGAATATCTCTTAAAAACACATCAATTGTTTCATAAAAATATAAAACAATTCAAATGTAATGAAAATAATTGCGAAAAAGTATTTACAACAAAACAACGTTTGATTCAACACAAACGCATACATTCGGGAGAAAAGCCATTTGTTTGTGATGTAAATGAATGTCAAAAAAGATTTAATCAAAAGATTATTCTAATGGATCACAAAAGGAGAATTCATTATAAATTATATGAATATAAATGCAATTATAATAACTGTTTGAAAACATTTTCGACAAAAGCTATACTCAATCAACACATCAAATTCGTCCACAAAAAATGCAGACCATTTAGATGTGATTATAATAATTGTTTCAAAAGATTTTATAATAAATATAATTTGATTTCACACAAACGCATACATTCGGGCGAAAAGCCATTCGTCTGTGATGTTAATGAATGTCTAAAAAGATTTACTCAAAAATCAAATTTAATTGATCACAAAAAGGCAATTCATTATAAATTATATGAATATAAATGCAATTATAATAACTGTTTGAAAACATATTCAACCAAAGCTAATCTCAATCATCACATCGAATCCTCTCACAAAAAACTCAGACCATTTAGATGTGATTATAATAATTGTTTCAAAAGGTTTTATTTGAAACTTAATTTGATTTCACACAAACGCATACATTCGGGAGAAAAGCCATTTGTTTGTGATGTCAATGAATGTCAACAAAGATTTACTCAAAAATCAAATTTAATTACACATAAAAAGAGAAAACATTTGAAATAAATATAAATAATTGACAAAAAGTTTATTAAATTTAATCAAATATGATATTAAACTCTAATGTCTTCAACACATCTATGGTTTGATCAGTGCATAGGGTTATAGAGACCATGCCTTAGGCATAGGTAATACAGATTTAAATATTTGGACCCTTTTATTGAATGTCAGTTTCTATGACAATATGTGTGACAATAGAAGAAAGACTTTTGTGGTTCAGGTGTGCACTGGTCTGAAGGAAAGGGCGCTCAAAAGTGTGAAATAAGTTTGAAATAAATTTCATTTTGTGTTCAAAATATTATTAACGAATATTTGTTTGAAAATGAATTTAGTTATGAGTTTTGAAAATAAAATAAAAAATATTTTATTATTGAAAACAATGAATAGATGTTTGAGTAAAACATTGAATGAATTGATTGAAAATTCAGTGAAAATAAATTGTAAAGAAATTAATAACGAATTGAATAATAATTTTATGAAAATGTGTAAAATTAGTGAAAAATATATTGTATTGAATGAAAGCAAAACTAATGTCGAAAATAATAATCAATTGAAGTGTTTTTGGCCTAAATGTGGGGTTAAGACAAGAAATGAACAACACTTAAAAGAACATCAAATGATTCATAAAAATATAAAACAATTCAAATGTAATGAAAATAATTGTGAAAAAGTATTTACAACAAAACGATGTTTGATTCAACACAAACGCATACATTCGGGAGAAAAGCCATTCGTTTGTGATTTAAATGAATGTCAAAAAAGATTTAATAGAAAATCAAATTTAATTCAACACAAAAAGGCAATTCATTATAAATTATATGAATATAAATGCAATTATAATAACTGTTTCAAAGCATTTCATACGAAGATTCATCTCAAACGACACATCGAAGTCATCCACAAAAAATACAGACCATTTGTTTGTAGTGTAAATGAATGTGAAATGAAATTTAATAGAAAATCACATCTAATTCGCCATAAAAAGGGAATTCATTTGAAATGAAATAATAATAATAATAATAATTATTATTATATTTTTAAAAAGCATTTTATTATCATTTTATAATAAATAAAAAACAATATATTTTTCTCAAAAATATTTTTTAATCATTCATTTTATGTAAAAATTTTTTTACTTTTACTTCTAATGTTTAAAAATTTTATTATTAATTATAAAAGTTTTATTAAAATTTCAATTATTTCAAATAAATTTTTATAAATTAAAACATTTTTAAAAACAATTCAAACCATAATCAATGGATCTGAAACTATTCTGGGTCTATTCTGAATCATATTCTGGGTCATTAACAGAGTGGGGGATAATTACATGTCTTATTATTTGCGTTCGTTTTGTTTGAATATTAAATATTTTGAAATCTTTTTTATGAAATAATCATTTTTTTTGTATATAAAAAAATATTTAAATATTTTCACGACTTTTATAACAGAAGAAAAATATTTATCATTAATGGCTATCATATCCAAGGGTTGGTTCAGCTCCTGATTAACAGGGGTTATAGTTATGTGAATTTTAATTGAAAAAAATATCAATATTTTTATGTATAAATGTCTGCATTTAATCACTAAAAGTGATCAATGTCATTTGTTGTTGTGTATTACACCTGTGTCTTATCATACCTGACCATTTGACCCCCTGTTCTACTCCTCCCTTCCCTGTGAAGCAAATGATAGTAAGACTGACTGTTAGTGCAATAAAGGCCTAAATTCACAACAAAATTAAAATTATATATAATTTGATAAAACAATTTAATTCGCATTTGTTTTTTGCATTAAGGGTTGCGACTGTTCTCTAAGGGGGTTTGTGTGCCATAGGAGAGAGAGATGTGTTGACTGATGAGGAAATACACATATCTTTTCCTCTCTCTTAAGACTTATGTTAAATACAAACTTTTTTGTGCGATTTGAATGAATAGTGAAATGAATTTTTTTCGTTTGTTATAAGTTTTCATCACTTATTGTGAGCCATGAATAAGGGTGTGAAAATCATTTCATTCTAACCCCTGAATAGCAATGAATTTATTATTATTAATAATAAAATATTTAATAATAATTTTATTTAATATTAAACAATAAAATGTTTTTTTCAAATTGTTTTCTGTCATTAAATTACGATTAAATGAACACTATTAAGGGGTGTATTTCTAAGGGTATAATTTTTGTGCTCCGGATCATTCTCTTGGAATTATAATCAAAAAACAAAAATGTTTACAAACTCTATATTCGAGACGATATGTATTGAAAAAATCACTTCAAAAACATTGTTAATAATCATAATAATTATAATGTTTTTAACACACGAACACAACTGCGATGACCGGGATCTGCATCTGAGCGATGATGAGGACAGTTATCATCACATCTCGAGTCGTGGCCACTCTCGTGACAGCACACGTAGAGCACCGGGCGATGGGCCGTATAAAGTCAAATGGCTTTTTAATGGCCATAATGATGATTATGTGCGCCGACGGCCACAGACGATGACTGATCTGGGCCAGTACTATGGCACCGATAGGCTCAGCGATAGCAGCACTGGTACCATAAGTCGAGTGCCATTCATTGAGCACAAGTAAGTGAACAGAAAAAAAAATTCGCGAATACTTTGAGACGAAAAAAAATTATTTTTTTTAAATATAAATAAATATTTTTATTATATTTTTAACAAAAATTATTCAAATAATAGGATTGTATTTTTTGAATGAAAATATCCCCTTAAATAAGGAAAGAAAACTGAACTAGGAGACGTCACGTCACTACAGATTATTATTCGTCTGTTAATCCCCTGAATATATTATATTGAAATTTAAATTTAAAATTATTTTATTTTAAGATAAAATATAATTATAATAAATATATATTTATTGCTATCGTATTTAATGCGATATAAATGAAAATGCATTTAATTTTTATGGTCTTTAAGGGGGGTTTTTACACGAATTCACTGCACAAATACTAGTAAATACCCTTTGGTATTAATTAGGGTTTAATTGTTAAATGTATTTAAAAAACCACAAACTCATAGACATTGCAAATGTGTTGACGATTAGGAGCTAAATAGACACACAATTGAGCTCAAGGTTAGTTAACGGCGAAAGAAAAGGCAATTTAAATTATTCACTCATTTCGGCAATAAATATGAAAATAATATTTTCTTTTGTTATTATTTATATATAAAAAAGAGATTAAATGAAAAAAAATTATTTGTTTTTTCGTATAAGAAATTAATTGATTTTTAAGTGTATTCATTGAAAGGCAAAAAAAAGTTATTTTTATTGAATAATTAGAATAAAAATCATATCAAATAATATTGAGTTGAACTGAAAAATCGTGAGATTTTATCAAATAATTACTCATTTTTTTTATTGCAATCTCTCTCTCTCTCTCTCTCTCTCTCTCTCTCTCTCTCTCTCTCTCTCTCTCTCCAAAAAAATCTCTATAATTATTATATAATAAACTCACGAATTGTAAGCAAATAAAAGATAATGAAATATTTAAACAAAAATTATGAATTACAAATATGTGATCTTGGTGAAAATAAGGGGCGAATTGTATGCAAATGTGAATGTCATCAGAAATTCTTTACAGCAAAAAACACCCCCTTTCTAGAAGGAGGATAGGTACGAAAGGGTGTTATTAAAGGTGTCATATTAATTGAGATTATATTAACCTTGATTAATGTCAGTATTTTTTTGGATTACCTTGATAAAAGGACAAATATAAGCAAGATTAAATGATTTTTAAGAAACTAATTATTGGATCAAATTGTTTGAAAATAATACTAAAAAATCATGTAATCATTGAATGTTCAAAACGTTATTTTTATTGTTTATTTTGCGCCAAATATTTCAAAATCAAAACAAAAATAATTTTTTTTATAAAAATCCATTTCCAAAGGAATTCTCATAATTTGTGAAGAATTTTAAAATTTAAATATTTTTCAATGGATTCAAAGTCTTAAAAAATGTTTTTTTTATATTCACAAAGCATTCACAAAAACCCACATATTTTACAATAATATATTCATTTTTTTGGTATTTTTAGTCTTTTTTTGCATTTAATATCCGCTATAAAAATATTAGACTTGAATTACAACACATATAATGAGTGGGAAAAAATAATTCACAATATTTTCAAACAAAATATTTTTGATTTTAAATATTATTTAAGAAATAGTTTTAATGAAAATATTTCTCTAAAAATATACTCTCTTATATTAATATAATGTAGAGAAATATCTTTAGATATAAAGCCCCTGAAAAAAATGAATACAATAAAAGTGAATTCATTTCTATTTGCTATAATAACCCCTTTATTATAATATTTATTTATTTATTTTAAACTTAATTATAAATAATATAAACAATCAATCAATCAATTGATTGACTCAAAGAGAAATAAAGTAAACCGAGTCTATTATATCGCAATGAATTGTTTCTGTTCATAACAAGGGGGGAGATTTTCGGTGGGATAACAAGGGGGCGTCTTATGATGAATGCGATAAATCATTGTAGAATTAAAGGGTTATTTTTGGTCACAATATTTTGATTATTTCTTGTGTTTACAGTAAAGAAAAAATGATGAATGAGATGATCAATGAAGGGGGCAATAAGGAAATTAAGGGGCATTTGAATTTAAAGGCGCAATTATTTAATTAAAAAATATTTTTTTTATTATGAAATATAATATAATGATTGATATGTTTGAAATTTGATACACTATTTCAGTGCTTGTCTCTATAATACCCCTTAGAATTATTATTAGATTATTTGTACGTTAAGATAAAAAGGGTTATAAAAAATAAAGCGTTTTTTCATTTCACTAATCAATTATAATAATAAAGATTTGGTTTTAAAAATAATTTCCTCTAAAATAAAAATATCGTTTAATGTGTATATCGATTACGAGATTAGTTTTGAATAAATGAAAACAAAATTATATTTTATTTATTTTTTTGTTTGTTTTCGTTTTAATAATGAATTTAAACTCAGTTTCAGTTCATTAGCGAAAATAATGATAAAATATTTTTTGTTTTTCATTATTATAATTTCATTTAAATTTTCAACAAAACAATAGTCAATGAAATGAATAAAAAGCTATTAAAGTGTTTTTGTAATCGCTTTTCTGTGTTGTATAATAAAATGCAATTAAAAAGATTGTAAAACAAAATAAACATTAAATATAAGATTATTTGCGAAATAAAAAATTATATCCAAAAAAATGGGTACAAAATATTTCATTAAAAACTTTCGATTAAATTATTTTTAAAGATTAAATTAAATGACATTTTCTTTAATGTTATTAAAACATAATTAAAAAGGATTTTATTCCGGGTTTATTAAAATATTTCGTTAAGTATTTGTCAATTCAATCAAAGCCACCACTAATCGGCTCCGACCCCTCCGACCCCTCCGCCCAAAAACCCATGTGTCGACGGTTTATCAAAAAGATTTTTAATTACTATTATTTTTTCGCAATAAATATATTATTAAAAACTATTCATAAAATACTTTCACTTTGTTTTGGATTTAGATATTCAGGCCATAGATTCGGGCCAACAATACCTGCCATACCGGCCATACCTGCCATTCCCGTCATAGCCACCCGTTTCCTAAATTTCGATGACATGTGGAATAAAAGAGACGATAATTATTATCGCAATTATGAATACAATGACTTCAATGACAACGCGATCGATGAAAGGCGTCGACATGTTAGTGGACAGTCATATTGGATGCCAAATAACAAGCGCTGGTATTACGAACGCCACGATTCGGGTCATAGCTATGAGCATAGCTATGATAGCGGTGTCGTTCCCAATGGCCGTCATCACCACAACTGGAATCATGATAACAACAACAACAACAACAACAACGGCCTGTGGTTTATGTCATACCGACAGCCAGTGGCCAAACATAGACGTCGTTCACTGGACAGGGAGTTTATGAGGGGAAGTGTTGCCGAGAATCCAATGAAAACATTTGTCAATAATAAAGACTTTTATAATGAATATGTGTTTCGATGGGATTTTGACGATGAGAAGCGATTTTAAGGGGGATGTTCGAACGGTTTTAATATTTCACTCATTGAATACCCCCTTAAAATATGTGCGAATTTATTGAAAAGTTATTATGAAATAAAATTCTCAATCAATTTGTGGTAAATATAGTGAAAAAAATTTGACTAATTATGAAATCTCTCTTCGATTGGAGTTCAAGAACAGCATTATTTCCAAACTATTCTGGATATTAATGATATTCAGGGTCTTTAATGTGAAGGAAATATATGATGAATTGATTGGAAAAAAATTTGTTTTAATTTTTCATAAATTTTTTTTATACTTTTGCTCATAATTCGTGAAAGTCGTGACAAAAGCACCTGAAAAAGTGGAATTTGTGTCAAAAAATTGTTTGATTTTAAACATTATATTTATAACACCAAAACTGTTGGCATTATATCTAAAATCATATATAAAAATAGCACTCAATAAGGAAAGGGCTGATTATAATGTATAGCATTAGATAACCCATTAAAAAATCAAACACTCGTTTCGATTGTGCTATCGTTTCGGTGTCTGTCGTCTCACACAGTGTTTGGATTGTGGGAAAGGGATGCCATGAGAATGAGAGGTGGAGAGAGAGAGAGAGAGAGAGATAGAGAGAGAGAGAGAGAGAGAGATGAATGAAAATATTAATATAAATAAATTATATGTTTTTATTTGTTAACAATATTTTTAAATTCATTTTTTATATGTGAAAAATAAATGACTTTATTTGTGATGAATAATAAAAATGTTTTATTCATTGCAAAACCAATTATGTAAAACATATTTTCTATTCTCAAAAACATCTAATTATTATTTGTTTATTTATAATACACTCTATTGTGTTACTATGTGTGCTATTCAGGGGCTATTATCGGGATAATTGGCTGTGAATTAGATATGGTTTTTGTTTTGTTTTTATATATATATGAATCAAAAACCCCTTTCACTTAATCACAAACACGTCTCTAATAATAGCTGTAAATGTTTTTTCGTTTGTTTTACACCCTATTATTCATGAAAAATATAGCCTTTTTTTAGAGATAATTTATTATCAGAATATATGAGAAAAATGTGAAATATATGGAAAAATAAACTTATTTTTTGACATTTATTTTACTATTAAATTAACAAATAATTATAAGTAATAATAAATTCATTGTTCATAAGAGTCACTGAATATCTATAAAAGTATTTGAGGCACAAAATCATGAATTTTATTACCAAAAAAAAAAATATTATTTTTTCTATAATTAAAATATATTCACAAAAATTGTTTGCAATTATGTTTAACTCAAACTGTAATTCATTGAAACACATACTGACTATTCACTGGTATTTAGCAATAATTCTTCATATGAATAATGCTCTCATTTGTTGATTATAAATGAATTCCTTTATTCTATGTCGTGTTTCGTGTATTTCTTTGTCATGTTTTCATATATACACTAATTCTTAACGTTATTAATAAAATAAAATAAATATTCATTTAATACTAATATAATTATTGCTAATAATAATAAATATGTTATTTATTATCAAAAAAAAATATATTTATATTTTTAACTTTAGGACAAACATAACGAATATATATATATATTATAAGTATATTATAATAAGAAAATAAATTTCAATTCAATTATGAAAAATTATACTGTATTTCAAGAGAGAAAATTTTGATTTCATATTTCGTGTACTATTTATAATAAGATATTGAATAATAATATCTAAACATTCAAAACACAAACTCAAGAGAGAATAACATTAAATAATTTGTTAATAACTTATAAGTTATAACAAAAAATAATGAATAGATTTTAAGAGCGTTTTTCTGCTGTAATAATCATATAATACAACAGTGAATGAAATATATTTTTAGTATATATTTATATATATAAATAATATATCAAATCATAGATTACATTAAAGTATATATTTAATCAAATTTGAAACGAAATGTTAAGACAACCTTAATGTGTATATAAGTATACGTGTGTTTGCGCTGTATTTCAATACAAGACATCGAAGAATAATTTTTGTGTTTATTTTTTGAAAACACATTGAATATTAATACTGTTTTTACAGTATATGTGAATTGATATAAATTTTTATATTTATATATAATTGATATTAATATTAATTGTTGTGCTAAATGATCTAGGGTCTTTGATGTGTGTGTGTGCATTTATAGCCTTTCCCATAGGCGATGACATTATAATCATATTAATAATAATAGAAAAATTATACAAAAAAATATCGATATTCTTATTATTCGTCTATCAATGAGAATATTATTCAAAAGAAAATATCATTTCTTTTAATGTAAATAATATTAACACAAAAAAATATGTTTTTATTATTACACACAAAATAAAATAATATTTTTTTTTTATTATCAAATCAAAAATATTATACAAAATTATCGTTCAATAAATACATTAATGAAAATGTAATTTCAAAGTCAAAAACGAAAAAATCATTTATTGTTTTTAATAAAAGAAATTATAATTTTAATTATATATAACAAACAAAAAAATGCTCTTTTAATAGCCCCCTAATGAAGGGTCGAAAATGAAGGACTAATTTTCATATTTATTACGATTATTATTATTATTGCGATTACTATTAAAAAGCAAAACATAAGAAATAATAATATTATCGCAAATGTTAAAACAAATGCAATTTTTATGTTTTAATATAATATTTGAAATTATAATAATAATTATGATTACAGTGTTTAGTGATTCTCTGTATGGCATGAAAAATAGCATTTTTTTTAGAGCCACTCATCGAGCCATTCATAAACTACTGGACTGTTTCCCGAAAACGAGAATCAATACACATTTCAAGGGGGATAAGGGTTGCGTCATTTTTCAGGGGGCGATAATTTTTAATGAGTTATATATTTCGAGTTTGAAATGGCTTTTTAATTATAAAACGCCGACTCAATAGTAATAGTCATGTAATAAAAATATGAGAGAAAAATGGCATATAATTTAAATCGCATCTCATTTTTCTGCTATAATATGACTCCCCGTTGTTCTGGTGGCCGGCACTGGTATGTAAAGGGTTGTGCTCTTTTTTAAGCTACATATATATTTGATGCTCATATGTATGAAGTGAATATTGCAGATGGAATTTTTGTATGTGACCCTGGTGATGGCGATGAATTTGTCTGACGGAAATTATAACAACCCCTTCGATGTGTTTTCATCCCCTAATTGTAGCATTAATTTCTTTTTTCCCCTTATTTTTATATGAGTTAATATTTGAACCATTTATTTATTATCAGTGATTGCTCTTCACTTCACACAGTTAGCCATTGAACTAATTATTTGCACCTGACGTTTGGGGAGGGAGAGGGAGAGGGTGAGAGAGAGAGAGAGAGAGAGAGAGAGAGAGAGAGAGAGAGAGAGAGAGAGAGAGAGAGAGAGCAAAACAATTACCTTTTAATAGAGAAGGCATTGAAAAGGCAATGAATGTTCAATAGAATAAATAAATCAAAGTTTGAAAAATTAATTAACCTTTCATTTGAAGCCCTCTTTTTGAAAAACAATATTTTCTTGTGTTTCATAAAATTGAAAATATTTTTTGAATTGAATTTATTATAATTTTTTTTTCGCAAAAATGAAAAACAAAACAAAAATTTAAAAACAATTGTATATTTGTGTACAAAAAAATTGTTATCAAAATTGAAAATGAATTATAAATATATATAAAATAAACTTAAAAATGAGTGAAACGTTTAATATACTGTTTGCACGCAATTCCGTGAGCCCCTGAAGGGGCACTTTTAGAGAGACAACGAGTTTTTAAAGGGTTATTACTATTATTATTGCATTAATAGTATATAAATATATGAAATAACATCAGAAATAACATCAAGTTATGAGTAAAACATTTTTTTGAGAGACAGTAGTTGGAGGTAAAGCAAAATGTTTCCGATGCTATGATCGAGATGACAAAGGGGTGGTATTGGCGACAAGGGGGCTTATATTTGTAGCAAGGTTAACCCATTGCCTAAACCCATTAGCAATTGGTTTTTGCGATTAATTTCGATGAGTTTTCGTTATAATGATCTGTAAGTGAGTGAAACACACGACTCTAACGACCAGTTCCACGAGCACCGGGCCACCACTCTCCCCCTTGGCCATACGGCAAACAATTAATGTGAATCATTTATATATAATTTTATATTTATATCGAAAAAGGGGGCCAAAACGTGTGTACATTATGCGCACACATAAAAGAAAAGCTATAATACATTTTGTTGAGCGCCGTTATGTTATTGCAAGTGCTATTGAACTGTGTTCGGGCATTTTTTTTAGTGGTGCCCCAGGGTGATAATTTGTGACGAGAAAAGGTGCACACGATTTGCGTTTATAAACAATTTTATACAAATATTATATATGTTTTATACGTATAGAAAAAAATCTATAGATATATATAAAACAGATATAATTTTCAATGACTGATGTGATTCTCATTCATATATAACGAGAATCTGTTGTAATATTTAATATATATATATCTATATATATTTATCATTGAATACCCCCTTAAAAATTACCCAAAGAAAATGTTCTCTCACTCACCCCCCGAAGGGGGTATTTAACAGCGAGAGAAACATCGAGTGAAATATAAGAGATGTTTTCTAATCAATAACTAATATCATAAATGAGTAGAAATATTGGGTCAATTAGTTTGAGAAAAACTCTACTTTTACCCCTAACCCCTTCCCTAAGGACAGGTGCTATTTTTTCTTATTATTTCTCCGCTGCTATATTCGTCTTATGATGAGCGGCACCGATAGTCTCGTTGTATTTTTTCTCTCTCTTCACTTCACTTGAAGTCCTTTTTTGCACTTTTAGATAGATTTTTGAGATTATTATCTGATTATTAACACTGAAAAATGCATTTTCATTACATAAGGGGTATATTTAATGTGGGAAAATATCGTAATGAAAATGAGTGCTCACTTCCAGTGATAATGAGTTTATTTTTGGAGAGAGAAATGAAATGTTATTTTTTTTTATTAATAATTTTTTTTTTTTTTGTTATCAATAAGTCTGTAGTATTTGTTATCAAATTTTTTTTCATATATGAAATAATATAAAAATTCTTATCTCAAAAAACAGGTAAAGATTTTTATTTATGCCAATGAATGATAAGAAGCAAAAAATTATGTATTAATTTTGACAATAAATTTGATGTGAAATGACTTTTTCATGTGATTTAATCGTTTCAAATCGAGTCATAAATATTTATAATAATATTTTTCGTATTAAATATCATTTCAAAATTAAACGCATAACTAATGAATTGTTTTTAAGGGTGTATTTTAAAGGGTTTAATTGTCGCTGAAATATTGAATAATAAATAATGTATTTATAATAAAGTTATATAAAAAATATGTTTATTTTTGTTTTGTCCCACAGAATATAGACTCTAAAAATGCATTATAATATTTGAGTATTAGTTTTGAATTTTTAATTACTATTTTTGTCGCACAAAAACACACACAAAAACGAGCACAAAATATATGAGCGTTTAATACATGTATTATTTATGAAAACACATAGCAATGAAAACAAAAAATAAAAAATTTGTTTATATTTTTTTTCTTCTTGACTGTGCTCTAAATTTCAGGTGCATTTCCACCTGAAAAAAAATAAATATATTTATAAAAGAAGAAAAAACAAACACATAATCAGTATTTGATTTTTATTTATTGAGGTTTTTTGTTATCATTCAATAAATGGCTGTATTTTTAACGGCGAAAAAAATATAAATAAAATAAAAAATATATAAAACAACTCAATTCTCACGAATAATCAGTGGATACCCAACCCAAAAGTGTGTGTTTCCGTGTGTTTCAAGGCTGGGAGAGAGAGAGGGGGGGACTGTCATATGTATGAGTGCTCTTGAAATATACCGGAATATACTATATATGCAATCAATATATACTGTATTTCAAAGAAATTAATGTTTTTTTAGTAAACTAGATCAATGTTATACAATGAGCAAGGTGATGAAAGTCATTCTTAGCTGGAGTATTTAGCATGTGATCATGGTAATGTGAGATGATCATGGTGAAAAATGTCTGTAAAAATAGAGTTATTTTTATTATATTTTTGAGTTAAAAATTATATGATTTTTTGCTAAAAATGTGTTCACTTTTTTCACATGAATGAACACAAACTCGTGTAATAGCCCCTGAAAATTGTGATGGACAGAGACGGATGTGTTGGACAGGTATGTGTTGTGGAGCGAAAAACATCTTTAGTGAAGATATTAAGACTTTTTTTTGTTAATATTGAAAACAATTTGTTTTGATTTACTCTTAAATAATATCTAATAAATTGTTTTTTGAAAAAAATATATTTATTAATATTCAAGAACATATGTGTTCTAAAAGGGGTATAAAAAAGAGTAAATAAATTAAATATTGTTTTTTATTATTCGTTTATTTTTTTCAGATATCATTTTATTCGTCGTTTTTGTGACCGAAAGACACACTGACTGCGAATAAACTGTTTTTCTGTTTATTTTTTCAAATGAAATTTGGGTTTCATTTAAAGCCACGCAAAAAAAGACGACTTTTTTCTTGAATATTTAAAATTGAAATAAAATTAATAACATTTAAAGTATTATAAAATATATATATTTTATGCGTCTTTTTATAAATCAAAAAAAAAGTTTTTCGTCATTATATTTATGCATAAAAATCAAAAAATCAAAAGTTTTCAATCATTAATATTTTTTAGAAATAATTTTTGTGTTTATTTTTTTTATTATATAAATATATTTCGCAATTCAATTGAACATAAAATCATTTTGATTTGAATTTTTTTTGTTTTATATATATTTCTATTGAAATGTAAAAATATATTTATTTTTTTCTCTGTTTGTGATTCATATATAAAGAGAAATATTTTCTTAACAAAAAATATGTTTTGATTTTTTTCTGGCATTCAATTTTGATTTGTTTTTTTTTGTGTTCAAAAACTAACTGTCAGGTGAAAAATGCGCGAATAAAGGGTGGAATCGTTTTATGGGTTATTATATGGGCGGAACTGACAGTTGTGAGCACAGGGCCATAAACGTTATTCGGTATTACCCCTGCAATGGATGGCATCCCATATCATATGCTCCATATTTTGGGCATTCATTTGATGCCATTAATTGTCTGACTATAACTCCATCACAAATTTCGTTACGAAAATGATGTATTGAAAGGGTATTCGAAAAAAGGGGGTAAATATTCAAACAATTATCACTACAGATAAGGAATAGTGAATCGTTTGACACATGAGATATCTGTTTGACAATCGATTCGTTAGTATAGAGAATAAAATGAAAATATTTTTACTATTCATTAATTGTTACAAATTTTTGTCCATATATTCTTTATCGCCAAATAGAGTAGAAGTGGTAGAGGAATGGTATGTATGTCCTGGCGAAACACTGTCTTCAAAGGAATGCCGTTCCTCTACCTTACAGTGTGCTAATAATCTATGAGAAAATCAAGATTTGATTACTTTTTAAATGCCATATAAATAGACATCACTTTTGAATGTGAAAATCTATGCATTTTTTCAGTCCAAAGGGTATTAACGGAAAAAATTGTTTAATAATATTAATAATTATATAATTGTTTTACTAATTATAGACAACTGTATATATATTGTACATATATTTCGGGGCCAATAATATAAATGATAACCAGAAATAGGGGGAAACGGCTGAAAGGGTTATGTGTTTTTTTATTTCATGCCATCGAATGTAATATAAATTTGTTTTGAAATGTTTTTTATTTTATTCAAAGATATATTTTATATGAAAAATATATAATGAAAAAAAATTGCATATATTTTAACCGTTTATACAATGAAATGATCGATGAATTTATTGATACAAAAGAAGTTGTTATGAAAAATGTTTTTTAATGTTAAGTGTGTTTTGTGTATAATTTTATTCCGAATAACGAAAATAATAATAATAAAAAAATTTCCATCAATTAATCAAATGATGAAAATTTCAAACAAACAAAAAATATTTTAATAAAATACAAAACAAATTCTTATTTTATTTTACGAATAAAATTCAATTTTTTATATTGTTTTCCTATCAATAGTTTTTCATTGATAATGAACTTTTTGAGCGAAGAATAACTAAAAAAAGGGGGTATTAAGAGAGAGAGAAAAAAAAAGTAAAGAATCCTTAACGAGATGAACATGAATGCCAGGGACACACACATACACTGTTTAGATATACAGATATATATAAATTAGGCGAAGAAATAAAGTTTAAAATTTTACACTAATTTTCATAAAATGCCTCAAAATTTGGTTCTGAACTCAAACTCAAATATATATAAATATCTTCTTATTTTCATATCTTATACACAAAAAAAACTTCTATAAAATGCTATTTAAATAGCACTATCTGTTCGGGCACTACAGTTATCCCAGAAAAATGTTTGTGCACTTGAACACCGAAATTGGGTCATACCATACATCCAGGGGCTAGAGATGTATGTATATGTTATAAACATATATATATGTTATATATTAATACATATATAAAACAAAAAAAGTCTTCATTTTTATAATGAAATGCATATAACTTGAGGCCAATCGACAGACGAAACGAAACACTATTAACAAAATTGTTATTTCGATGATTTTTTTCACTTGAAATCAAATTCTTGTTTATTATAAAAAATATTTGAACTTTTATTTCCCAAATGAAAAGCATTTCATTATTTTCTTTTGATAATAATTAGTTGTAAAAAGATTTTAATAAAATAATTATTTTGTTTGTATATTAATGAATGCCTTAAAGTATTATGTGTTTTAAATAACAAAAAAAATTGTCACTCATTTTTAGACACACTTCTCATTGGCATTACTTTTATTGAATAAACGTATTGAAAATTTCATTTTTATAGCAGAATATTTTTACACTTTTTTTATACTGAATGTAATATTAATACAATTTCTTTGGATATTATTATAAATTATTAACAAATATGTGATAATAAATATATAATGTTTTTGAACACATTATATCTGTTTGAAACTCATTGTCATTCATATGAGAAACAAAATTAACACAAAAGTTATTAAAACAAAATAAGAAAAACAAAAACAAAAGTC
>JAQIXR010000748.1:0-20211 GCA_034700825.1 Quadroppia sp. Gr-Ori-00064 | reverse complement strand
TGTTTGAAAAATATATACAAAAATTATTGTCTAAAACCTGGACATTGGTTGTGTTGGATGTGTTTGGATGTGTTGTGTTGTGATGTGTTATAAATATGTTTTCATTGTGTTATTCATCAATATTTATATATTAAATATTTTTTTACTTCAATTGAAAAATACGAGAAAATAATAATTCATTTAATAATAAGAAAATATATATTTCTTTTCAATTATGTTATGTTATATATATGTATTGTGTGTTTCATTCACTTAACAATCAGACGCTAAAAATTGCAATCACTAGTACTCTGACACAGAAAAACCAATTGAACAAAATATATGATTGTGAATACCTGTGCCCATTGACTGGTGCGGCCGTATGTGTGTCTGTGCTCTCAACCATTCAATGCATTTTTATTGAACAAATATCGAGGAATAGTTTTACCGCCAATACATATCATAAACACACCATTCAAATGGTGATCCCAAGGGGGCTGTGGGGATGGAGGGGCTATCAGGGTACTGGTTTGTCATCAGGGAAAGGGTGGGGACAGTCAACTTGTCAATAGTCGACGACAAGTTCATAATATGTGAAATAAAATATCTTTAAAAACATAATTCACTAATAATTCTCTCAAAAAGTCTTTTTTGTTGCAAAACTTGAAAAAAGCATTTCTTATGTTATTTGCATTAATCTCTTGCACAGAACCGCTGACTACCTGTGCGCTCACTACCACAGCACAGGTAACAAAAACTTGTAAATCAGCTCTTTTTGAGTTAAGTCTAAAAGAAATGGATTACAAAAATATTATATATATTTATAATATATTAAAAGATGAGCCGAAATATGGGTCTCAATACCACTCCATAGACAAGTTGTCGCCCAAAACACACAGCGCTTAAAACATGTGAAATATTTTTATAAATATGTTTTTTTAGTGTATATCTCAATACGACTTATTGTGGGCCAAACCTAATGTCAAATCAGCTCAGAATCAGTTATAATATATATTTTTATATATTTTTTGTGTGGATTTCCTCAAAAAGTGTGTCCTTTTTTTCCCGTTTTAATCTTATCGTTAAAATTCATGTAATTTTTTGGCGTAAATCTAAACGAAATCTAAAACTTTTTTGTGAATAATCTTTCATTTAATTTGAATAAAATGACAAAAATATAAAATGAAAAAAATATTTTTCCTAAAAAACGTTTCGTTAAAATTGAGCTCAAAATAAATATAAAAATTTAAATATTTTTCACAAAAAAAAATATTTATTTCTTTAAATAAAAATAACATTTTGTTTGTCTTTAATCAAAACCAATGGTTATCAACACTCATGGGGACTAATATTAATGACTTTCCCCTTAATTATTAAAAATAAAGCAAAAACATTACAAAAATATATCTAATAAGTCATAGCTATAATCAGCCCCTGAAATAGTGCCCATTAAGACGTAACCCTTCCTGAACGGAACGGCTCTTTTTATTACATAAAAAAGGGGGTAAAAGAAATATAATTCATAAAACATTTTAATATAAATCCAGTCCTAACTAACTGTTCATTGAACTGATTTATTGTTTGACTGCATTTAACCCCTTATGAAAGGGAATAAAACACACAAAAAAGAGATGAACCAAACATTAAACACTCAGTCAATAGACGCTAAAAAGCAATACATTTTTCATATATTAATTTTGGATTCAAATTAAGCAAAAATAAAATCAAAAATCAATTTTAAGCACAGAATATGATTTAGTAATTAATTAGTGGTGTCTTTAAGTCATAATTATTAGTCAAATAGATGTATAAATAACATGATATTAATTTTCAGCCCCTTTTCTCTCCTGATAAAAAAAGCACAATTTGTAGTGATTTATGACTTTTCGTACAAAAGAAGACTATATTTATGGCTATAAATAATATAAAGACAACAACAACAAAAAAGTTTGTAATTAAACACAAGTATTTTTTTATATATAAATATAGAGTGAAAAACATTGCAAACAAATAACAATTTGTCAAAAATTGGATAAAATTTATTGGTTTTAACGGCGAAAAAAATGCCTTAATATAAATAAGTGTCAAAAAAGCCAAACATAGTATATATAGTGAACAGGATTTTCAATCAATTTTCAAACAGCAAATGCATAAATAGACCAAAGCATAGCCAGGGTCATCGGCATACAGGGGGGCTATATTTTAGACCAATATGTCTATGGGAGTCAATGAGGGGTCAGATCTGCGGGATATCCAAGAAATTACTTTCAAAATCAATATGAAAACAATGCGCGTATTATTTCAGTGGAGGGGCAGGTAGTGAGGGGAAGGGTGTGAGGGAACTATACATTATGGCTATCCATTGATGAGCTGAAGACCTGTGCGATTGACAGGTAGTGTTATATTTGTAATAATCATTGAATGATTGCATTTAGAAAAAAAATATATGAATTCATTTCATATCATATTTTTCTTCAAACAATTATTTACACAAAAAATCACAAATCAATCAAAAAAATTATATGAAAAAACATTTTCTAAAATAATTTTTATTTATTTAATTTCAACACTCGTTACTAAAAATGGAAAAACAAATAAATTTATAGATTTTTTTCCGGACAAAAAAGTTATAGTTCACTGGGATATGAAAAATACAAATACATGTATTTCTCGAACACATTACGAAATATTTCAAAATTGATTTTCTCTGAACATATTTATCCATTAAAAATAGGGACAAAGTTTAAGACAAATATTAAAAAACAAGAAAAACAAAATTCTGTCAAATATTTGGTTTAATTTCAAAATTAATTATTACTCAAAAATTCATAATTAACTCAACTTTTGAAATATAAATATTAAGTAATATTTAATAAAAACAATATTTCATTCAAAGTGAAAAAAAACTTTTTTTTACTTACAATTTGTAGTTCAAAAAATCCAAAGAAATTCAATCAAAAGTTCACGAAAAAAAATGTCAAAATGTTTTGAAACAAAATATTTAATTCAATTAATTGTTAATAAGTTTATAGTATTTGCATAAAAAACAGTCTGTTTTTTTGATCGAAACAATCGGACAATGAGTGGAATTGCACTACAAAATTGTCAGCCGATAAGGGGCTGGGCGTTAGCACAGGTGGCGATTAAAGTACAGATAATAAGTTGTATTTCAATCAAACAATTATTATATGCATAAAAAAGACGACAAAAAACTCAACATTTCATTGTCATTGCGAACGAAAAAATCAATTTATTATAACATGAAAAGTATATTCAGGTTTGGGTCCAATCAATGAAATAAATGTCACTTTTTTTCTCCCGTTTAATAAATGGTCTCAAAAATTATAATTCAATTTTCAAACAAACGAAAAAAAAAATTATTGTTTAAACAGTTGTCACAAAAAAATATTATAATAATATTGTTATCAAAATTAATGATAAGTTTATCGACTCTTATTCATTGAACAGCACCGGCAGTATCGGTCAGAGAGCACCGGCATGAGAGACAACAAACACCAACACTCTCTCATTGGGAGTAAATCCGATTAGACATCAATTGATTCTCGGTTTGAGACATACAATGGATTTTCGATTCAAGAATGTTATACAAGTTTTTCTCTTCAGAGTCTCTTCTCTTGTATTTAACACTCAAATAACGAATTGAAAAATCAATTCAATTGTATGTTAAAAATAAAGGATTGTCTCGTAATATGCAGACACTCTATGGGCAGCGCACACATTGAATGTCCTTTTCCCCACTTCAGACACCGCCGATGGAAGAGGTGAAACTCCAACTCCAACACCAAGAATCAACAAAAGCGATTACAATGAAACAAATTGTACGAAAAATATCGTTTATATATTAAAAGCCAACAAAACTTTATTCAATACTTTTTAATCTCAGTTCAAATCTCTCTTCGATTTCGGGGATGAAATCAAAACCCAAACACAAAAAACCACAAAAGTATTTATCAATCGATAAAAAGAAATTATTATTTATATAAAATTCAAACTCTTTTTCCAAAAACACTTTTTTAAGTCAAAAGAAAACTTTTTTTTCACACAAAAAATACTGTCATTCAATTCAAGCGTTTTTATTTTCAACACAAATATATCAAAAAATGTTTCCCAAAAACAGTGTTTTATTTAACAGCAAAAAAAAAACAACAATTTTTTGAACTAATATATATTGAACACAAGTATACCGCACTCAAGAGGTCGGGCGTGTGTGTTGTGTAGTCGAAAACTGCCTGTGCTTTGGCTAGAAAACCAAACATCGAGTGCTGAGGCGATGGAGAACTCGATGTGCCCGAGACATATGCATTGAGTGAGCGCCGGGCGAAATGGGTCAGCAAACCAGTTCATCCCAATACTACTCCGGCAACAGTTGGAAAAAAAGACTACCTGTGCTCAACACACACACACTCACACATACAGTAATATTTTGTGCATGTGTTATATCAAACATAAATATAGAAATGCATCGAAAAAAGCCTTACATATAATCCTAACGGAAACTGATTTGCAATCAAATCTCGTAATACAAACTCTTAGCGAAACGAAACCAAGAATTCTAGAGTTAGACCTAAAATGAGTTTTGAATTATTTTTTTTCCATTTAATACCTGTTTTTTTTCTCTCTATATGTTTCGGGATCTCATTAGTGAGATGAACTCCCAGTCCTTCTTTCCATTGCAAATGTAAAACAAAAAAATACAAAACATAACAAAAAAAAATACTTATTATAAAAATTGCTGACAATTTAGAACCCAATCAATAAAAAGGGGTTTAAGACTAATGTCTAATTTATTATAACTAAGTCCTTATATTAGCGCTAAATCGCTATAATAGCTTATTATAAGCCCCTGTATGTTTCACAATCAGCCCCGCAAAGCCTATTATCCCACTGGCCATCGCCAGGGGTTCAAAACGTTTTTTTTGCCAATATTCACGAAAATTACCCTCAATTCTGGTAATTGTTGTAAAGGGTTATGAAATGGCTTAACAACTATCACATACTAACCCACAGTCACTATACATCATAAGTAGTCATTTCCACCTTAAGGGTGCACTAATCCACAGGTGCGACCGCCCCTCCTCCCTCAAGCCCCCCGACCATCACAGCTGTCAAAGACATCAATATGTAGTTCAAAATCAATTGACAGTTTGTGTTAATAAAAAAATTCTTATCCATATTTTAAGGGGCAATAAATAGACTCTTTTTGAGTCAATCAGTTGTTAAATAAATACTAAAAGCAATGAATAATTTTTTTTGCCGTTCATTCGCTGTACTCTTCCTGAAGGTTAACATACAATACAATGGGAGCAAACAATTGGATGTATGTTTTTTTCTCGTTATACCTAACAGTGCTCTTAAAGTCAGAAACAATCAAAATATATATTATTCAATAATTTTAGCGATTGATGACATAAGCCGTCGTAAAGTTTTATTGGCTTCCAATGGGCCCCTTAAGGGGCAAAATACAGTTATTCAGTCAATAAGACAGTGGGCTATGAAATGATTGCATGAAATTAGAGCTCATCTAAAAAGGGTATCAAATTTTCGCCACTGAATTATATTCGGCCCATAAGTATAAGGCTGTGTGTATTCTAAGGGGGCTTTTGAAACACACATTTCTGAAAATGCAAAACCAATTCACAGACGAAAGAATCACTTTAGAGGTCAACAATGAAAAAAAAGTGTTGTCTGTGTTTGCATTTAAACCCCCTGTTTGTCTGTATATAATCAAAAGACACACAAATTGGTTCATAGTCTGGAGATTCACATTAATGACACCCCTCTCCCCTTACCGGACCACAGCTAAGGGTGTATATATTTACACATCAAAACAAGAAATTCCAACAATTATATACCTATCCAATTCATGGCTATACCCCCTGATGGAAGACAGGAGTGTATTATTGAATGAAAATGTGAATAATATTCACAGATAATAACAGTTATAAAGCATTCAAATGATTGTTATATAAGAAGAGAATTTAATTTATTGTCTCAAGAAATGCATTTTTCGGTCAATTCTTGCAAACAAATAAATATTTTATGTTTGACTTAATTCACAAACGATTTTGTTTTTTCTCTCTCTCCCAAAAAACAACTCTTTTGTACATATTCTTCACAAACGAATTAATAATAAAACACTTTATTTTCTGTGCATTTAATGTAAAGTTATATTACATTATAATGTAATTGTATTTTCATTTATTTTTTGTTTTCAATTCACATATTTATTATATAAGAAAAGCACACAATTTTCGCAGCTCTTGTGTTGTGTGTATTAATTCATTGTTCAGATCATAATCTTTGTGTTGATATTAATAATAAGTAAAATGAAAATAAAATAAAATCTCATTTATAAATATGTTTTTCATTCCTTATGACTTAAATTATTTCCTATTCTATTGAAAAATAATTACATTTTATTTTCATATTTAATGGCAATAAATATAAAACACAAATGTTTTTCAATACATAAATATTTCGCAAAAAAATATTTTCTGCTGAAAACACAGACCAAAACATAATCTAAATATATACAGAATTTCATGAAATTTCAACTTTATATTCAAACAAAAAAATATATATTATTCTTAATATCAAATTTATATCGAGTTATACCCCCTTCGGATCTCTCGTGTAATCATAATATTTAAATGTTGTTATTCACAGACAAAAAGTCATTTGAATTTTTAAAACTATGATTGATTTGAATTGATTTCGCGTCAAATGAGAGGCGAATAAAAATTGGCCAAACATTCAATACTTATATTATTTATCGATTGAAAAGTGGATCACATTTTCTGTGTTAAAAGCATGTAATCAAAGGATTGCATTTTAAAATATATTTACAATTTTTTCACATAAACAAAAACACTTTAAACATGTATTTTTGGGACCAAAAAATCTGATGAAACGATTCATTAGTTTTAACAAACAATCAAATAATACGAACGAAAATCTGTTCAATAAATTTGCTGAAAATTTGATCCAATTTTTGTGCAAAAAAATAGTCTCAAAAAAATAAAATAAAATTTCCAAACATTTTTCAAACTAATAATATATTTAAATATAATTTTCTCCAACAGTAAAACAATCTATGATTTAGTCATTAAAATAAATGAATTTAAATTTGAAAATTATTAACAAAAAAAAGTTGTTTACAATTTTTATATACACTATTCCTGTGTGTAATGTATTTCCAGAAAAAAAGATGTTTTATAATATATAAGTAAATTAAATGTAATGTATTTAAAACACAGCAACGTTTGAAGACGACTTTCCGTTTGAGTAATGGTTTTGATCTAAATATTTGCTCAAAAAATATATTACAACCAAAAACAGAGACGGAAAACAAACTCTTAATTAAAAGTAAAACAAAACAAAACAAAAAAATTGAATATAAACTACTCTTATGTTCAGTGGATCATCATATATATACAGCACAGGGATGTGGTGACCACTGGAAAAGGCATTATCGCCGACAGGTATAAATTAATGCATGAAAATACTATTGTATGGGAAAAATGTGTTATAATAACAGACTTAAGGGACAGTTAGCTAACAGTTACTATAATGAGGCTTTGAATTCATGTTAAGCTCTGGACTCAAAAGAAAAGCGATTCAATTGATTCACGTATTCTTAAGGGGGAAGAAATTGAGTCAAAAAGATGTCTAAAATATAAATGCAAAACAACAGTGAATTTCAATAAAATATATCACAAAAAAACAACACAAAAAAAACTTTTTGAAAGTTTGTTGAACTGAGAGTTTTGTCACTAATAAAAACAATTACAAAAAAAAATAAATAAAATAAAAAAGTATTAAATACTTTATAACGAAATGTAAAGAAATAATTATTTATAAGAATCGGGTCGTCATTAATGCAAATAAAAAAATATTTGAAAATTATTTTTATAGTACTTTTGAAATACATTATCGGCTTTCGATTTAATTATTGCATCCAATGGTATATAAAAAACGGCATACAATTATGTTCAGGGTATTTGCATATCGTTTTTTTTGCAGCGAAAGATAATTTCAAAAATTTCTTCCTTCAAAAAAACATATATAAAATCGACATTAATTTTACTCTTTTTATAATAACATTTCGTTTTATAATAACATTTTGTTTCACTCTTAAAATCAATTTTTGTTTTTTTGAGATTAAAATCAAATTCTCTTTTATTATAGTTTTTTGTGTAATATTTAAATCACTGTATTTTGAGTGCTTTAAATGTATTTATATTTTTTGAATATAAATGAGTATTCAATACGAAAATAGGTTTATAACTGCAATTGGTTTTAGTTTTAACTTTTAGTTTTCTTTTCGTCTCATTTCGTCGTTATTTTTGGCCACTCGAGCTCTGGTACACAAAAAAAGGGGCATAAAATTCGCTATATTCACACAAATTCTTTCCATACACACACAAACACAGGGGGTATTTATATTAATAGAGATATATATTTGAATAGCATTTATATATAAATAACTTTTTTTCTAACAATTAATTCATAGAAAAAAAATTAACTTAAAATATAATAAATACTTAAAAGACTTATTGTTTAATAAATATATATTAAAAGACATCCAAACATAATATCGCAATAAAAATTAAACCCCTTTTGAAATATTATTAGACAATCGATAATAAAAATTAAATATTATTTTCTCACACAATATATGTATTCCTAATATAGAAGTGAATAATGTTTTAAAATAATATTTTTATTACATTTTATATAATATTATTTCAAATCCATATTCAATCATATGATTGAAAATTTAAAATAACTTTTTTATAACAATAATGTTTATAGTGTTTTAACATCAATTCATATCAATATTCCACTCATCGCTCGGGAGAGAGAAAAAAAGGGGGTTTTTCTTCAAATAATATTTTACAACAACAACAGCAAAAAAAAAATGTTATTAATCCCTGATTTCAAACGCAATCAAAAAATAATATTTCTTTAAAGAAATGATTTTTCTATTGAAGATTAAGCACATAAATATGAATTGAATTGAATGTAAAGAAAAAAATAAGAAATATTTTTATTAAACATTTTATATAATGTTTTTGTGCCTTAAAAACACAGACAACATATTTATGACATATTTAATGTTCAATCAATTAATATAATCGTAAACCAAAATGTTATCTATCATTGAAAAATTCTTGTGCGAAAAGAGGCTTTTTTCCCCTTATTTTATTCAGCACTCAATTCAACTCCTGGCTAATCGCTCGGCGCAACACAAAACAGTCGGAGCTCTATTGCATTTGATAAGAGATGTGTTTTTTCTCATTTTATAATAATTTTTTTCTTCTTTAATATTCAAACAGTTAATGAAAATCCAATTTATAAGGACCTGATGTCCCAAATACACAGTGCAAGCAAAAAAAGGGGGAAAGAATATATCATTAGATAAATATTCAGAATACTTTTGTGAATGAGAGCAGAGGGAGAGAAGAGTAAAGCATATGAAAAATTTTTATCAGATTTTCATATTTTATATGTGTTTATACTCTGTATTACAAGTGCTCTAAAAAAATGTCATCCAATTATTCAATGCATTTTTGATACGAAATTAATTCAAAACGAAAATTATTTTTTATTATTATTAATAATATAATCTGTTTTTTATTTCTTAAAATCTCTCTCAAAAGAGTGTATTCTTTTTGGTAATTAATATCATTTTTATTATCATTTTTATATATCAAAAGTTAAACATGAATTTAGATCTTAAGAAATCAATACAACATTTTTTTGATGGATATATGAAATGACGCGAAAATATTTGTGTCATTTGTGATGAGTTTGAGCCCAATATTGATTATAAAGATCCGGATATATTTTATGACTTTTCTCTTACATCAAAGTTTTATATATATTTTTGGCAATTAATAATAAAATAGTGTTTTTCTTAAGTGAATATTATTTTACAAATAGTTATATAAAACGATATATAAAAAGCATTTTTCGTAAACAAATTTTTTTAAAAAAATACTTAAAACAAAATTCAATTAAAACTTTTTTCTGACGATAATCTCTGACTTCATCCAAAGGGGCGAAAACTAAAAAAACAAATCACTATCTCCTGTGTAATCACTGATGAGCTCATAATCGGAATTAGCGCTTAATTGCAATTGAAAACAAAAAAACAATTGAATACATGTTTTCAGACATACAATGATCTCATTTATGAACGAAAAACGAAAATATTGTCAAAATTGTTTCAAAAGAAATATTGTTTTAAATTTAATTTGTTTATGAAATGTGAGGTCCTTTACGGCTGTCAATCAAACACTACATTACAGAATAATTTGCATTTTCATCGCAAAAAAAAAATCTTTAAACTATTTTTAGACAACATTTTTCAAAAGCAAATAATATATGCTTTTTGTGAAAACGATTAATAATTTTCTTAATACTATATTTAAAAATACATTCCTTTCTCTCTATTAATGAATAATTGTTACCAAAAATAACAAAAATTAAACAAATTCATGATTTTTGCTGTTCTTCTAATTGATTAAAAAAGGAGAAAAAAAAATACTTTTTGCTCAACAAAAACGAGTAATGAATTTAAACACTGAAAACCATATTTCAATTCTAAGGATCGGTTTTAAAAAACCAAAATTAAATAACAGATAAACAGTTTATTCGAGAGAAACACTAATTATAATATATTTGTATGAAATGTTTTAAACATTGGGCACCGATACCATGGATGGTGAGCCGGGCAGAAAGAGCGAGTGCTTATGAGGTAATAATAATAATCATAAGCAATACATCTATTAATCATTCGCTGAAAATACTGTCTAAACATAACATCATTTAAGAGAGAAAATAATAATTGAAATAATTATTATTTTTTTAAATTTAACCCAAATTTTAGTCCACAATTCAAATACTATTTATCATTACTGTTATTATAATATAAGTGGAGTTTTTTTCTGTGTATTATATTTTCGTTAAGCATTTGTTCGAGAATTCAATTCTTTTTATTTTATTATTAATAATAATATTATTATTTAAAACCCTTAACGAAAATATAGAGAAAAAAAGTTTTTTCTTTCAATAATAATGAAGAAAATAACGAAAAAAATATTTTAATTCTAAATATAAAATTGAACACAAATTTCAACAGAATTTTTTTATTCAAGAAATTGTTTGCTTATTATATAATGAGGAGAAAAATCATTTGTATTTTTACTCTCTTATTAGTAATACAAATATTGAATGAAATTTCATAAAACAATAGATAATAGTTTGTAATGAATTTTCAAACATAAATACACTATAAATAAAATTGAATATTAAATATAGAAAAACACAATAGAATTGCAATTTTGACGATAAAAATGCGATATTTATATCAAAACAATAATAAATTTAAATAACATTTGTTTTTTGAGTAAAAAAACTGAACTAAAAGTTATATTTTTATAATAAGGGGTAAAACTAAATGAGTTCATATTCTGTTAACTCTTCTGGATATATATATCGTATCAGATGTGCGAAAATTAAATAAAAGCCATTTAATATAAACCCCTTAAAAAACATTTGTATATTCAAAAAAATTGTGATAAAAATCGCTTTAAAAAAAATCCTTAAAAATACAGTATATATAACTTTTTATAACTAAAGGGTTATATAAAAATAAGGGTTTAAATTACAAAAACGGATTTTCATAAAGAGATAATCATTTAATTAATTAGTTTATTATTAATATAAATATAGTTTTTTTTCGCACAAAAAAAAACTTAAAGCCTTTTTAGTTATTATTGAATTTATATCATATATTATATGCCATCAAAAACTGCTACGAAATATAGTATACAACAAAAATGCGGTTTTGAATCAGTTTTGGATCTGTTTTTTATTTGTGGACAATATATTCATTACATATAAATCATTGATAGCCTTAATTCGGGCACAAAATTTGAACACAAAAAAAAACATAAATCCATTTCACGTATTGTAAACAAAAAACGTGTTTTTCCTGTGATAATAGTCTGCAAATTAGTCTCTAATTTATGAATAAGTGATTAAAATCCAAAAAATAAAAAAATTCAAATCAATTTTCGTTTTATTTTCTCAATAAATGAACGCTTTTTTCGCCTCTCGACACTCAAGGGTGTGAAATGAGTGGCACCGGTATGTGCTCAACGGAAAGACAGGTTTCGGGCAACAAAACAAAAAAAAAGTTTGTTAATATAAGGGGCTATAAAAAAAAGTAGAGTTAATATTAAACTCGCGTTTTTAGCATCCATTCGATAGGAAAAAAATCAATTTTTTTCTGAATAAATATATTTTTTTTCATATAAATAAATACACAAACTGTGAGTAAACCTAAAAATGTGTGATTGGCCTCAAATGCATTTTTTTTCATTATAACCCCTGTTTATTATGTTTATTATGAATTGGCTATAAAAATAATACACGTTTAGAGCTCACATGCCATACGATAAGTCGTGATCTCTGTGTCTCTATGTATACAATATTTTTCTACCCCCTTATTCACAATTTCTCTCCACTTTTCGATATATAATAAATACAAGAAAAAAAATCTCTTATTTAAAAACATAGTTTCAAAACAGTCTTTAATATGCAATCAAAGCACACACACATACATACATGAGCTGTAAGTCATGTTAATATAGTTCTCGATAGCGATTGAAAATAAAATGTTTTGATTTTTTTTTTTTTTGATTTTCAATGAATAAGTTTTTATATAATAATATAATATTCAATATTTATAGCAATGTATTCAAAAGCAATGGATGTAAACATGAAAATAATACTAAATATAGATTTCATTTAACAAATCAAAAAACAAAGAATAAAATATGAATTTTTCAAAAAAAAAGAAAACATTTTTCTCTTGTTTTTTGAAGCCTTAAAAAATTCACTGAATTTTTATTCGACTCTCAATAATGAGGGGAAAAAATACTTGATTTTAAACAACAATTTTTATATATATTATTTATAATAAAATATACGAAATATATATATATATAATAATATACAATGAAATAGAAAATATAAGCCAGACATGCCATGAAGTGAGAGACCCGGGACATATTGGCACTATTTTTAGATTCTGCGGCAAACGATTTACTCTCAAAACTGAAACACTTATGAAATGAATGCTAATTTAAAACAGCATTCAATCACATAATAGCTTAACGTAACTCTCAATTGAATTCTATAAGTATTTAAACACTTCTTTTCACTCAATTATATTGTATACGAAATAATCATTTTCTCTAAATATAACGTCAAATCATTTGTAAAAATAAATAATAAAAACAAATCTCAATAATAATAAAAAATAAAAATCAATTCTTGACTTAACCTGAAATAAGGTCTGAGTTTTTATGCGAGAAAATCTCTTCTCTAAATAAGTGCTTCAAAAATAACAATGAATTTTGACAATGAATTCAAATATTCATTTGATATGTGATTTTCGTGTGCATTAAATGTTTTAATATTCATCACAAAAAAGTGTTTATATATTTTCTGTGTTGAATAACATAACAGAAAGTCTGATATGAAAAGAAAAATTACTTTCAAAACGAAATTATTATAATTTACTCAAAATGTATAACAAAATGAATAATGTATTCAAAATGTATTTCAATTGAAAATAGTCTACAAATTTATTTATATTCTAAACGGAATTTTTTCCTAAATTGAAAGCAAAAATTGTTCTCAAATTTCTTTAAAAATCAATAATAAACAAAATTTTCAATCATTATATAATTTGCTTCAAATAACAAAAATGACCCAAATTTTGTCATAATATAGTATAACGCAAAAAATGAGCCAATAATTGAGAAAACATTTTTAAATCTCTTATTTAAAAATCAAAGTATTACTGAAAAATGATTTTTTCAATCGATATTAGACTGAAATTAATATAATTTTCAGACATTAATTAAATTATTAAATGTTTTTATAATTTATTTTTACTTTTTCTCTTTAATAGAAAACATACGAAAAATATAGTGAAATAAAAGACAGAAAAACATGAAAAAACACAAACAAAATATATTTTAAAACTTCAATAAAAAAATATAATTGAAAACAAATTAATATTTTAATCGCAAAACATAAACAAAAACTAAATCAAAAAAAATCAAAAAGAAATTAACGATTAAATTAAGGGGCCGTGAATTCAGGGGAGAGACGACCGGCACTTAAAAACTACTTGTGATCTCATATATAAAAATTGATTTTTTTATTTTGCAAAATAAAAGTTTTTTAATATAAACTATTCCTCTTATTACTAAATAAGTACCGGTGCTGCCGAACCCAACAACAAGAGATGGATCATTAATTTGATCGATAAAACAAAATATGAAAATTATTTAACATTTTTTTTGTGTTTCAATTAATAATTATAACGAAAGAAATAATTATAAATATATTCAGTTCTTAAGTGAGAATCAAAGGCAACAAAAACAAGAATAAAATTATTGCTAATATTAAGAGCAATGAAAATGTGGTCTAAATTTAGCACTCATTAGAGAGTGAGTGAAACACACATAATATAAGTGGTATTTAGTATTGAATGCGAATAAAAATATGTATTTTATTATCATTTTTTAGTTGTGTTTCTATTTTTAAAACCTATTATAACAACTAATTATAAATTCAATCAAACAATTAATACAATGCCTGCCATTTACTGCCATTCCCTTCTCATTCATAAACAATACGATTAATGGTCTCCCCCTTATTCGGGTCGCAGGCATCCAATTGCATGCACATCGCGTGCATCGTTTGGCACCTGATTGCGAAAACTGTTTTTATAGCTATAATATGTTTTTTATTCTCATTATTAATAACGAAAATATTTATTATTTTTCATCATTTAGACCAACAATTGGGGGAACAGATGGAAAGGGATGGGGAACTGAGGGTCGAGGGATAATCACTTAAACTGTACTCTCATTTCATTAATAATTATAATTATTAATAATTTCTAAATAAATATCAATAAAAGAAATACTAAAAAATGGTTCAAAAGTGTATAGAATTTAAGTGATATTTTAAATGCAAAAATGAATGCAAAGTTTTATGCATTCAAATCAAATTCAATACATATTCTGTTTAATGAATTACAAGAATTTTTTTGTAAACATTATTCACATTAATCACAAAATATGTGAATTTTCAAAATTTAAATCATTTTTGACAATAAAACTAAAAAAATTATCCAATAAATAGATAGCATATACACAAGAGAACAGTCAATTCGGCACCTGTTGCTCACACCCGACCAATGGTCGTTCTAAACAATCAACATTTCTATCCATGATAAATATCCAGGGTGTGATCAAAAATATAGCTACAGTTCTACGAAGTGATTCATTTGATTGAAAATCTTATTCAAAGAATTAGATCACAATTTAATGTTGTATTCAATGAACGAAATAAATGCCATAATATGTCTGTTGACGTCATTGTGGACTTGATTTCAAGTTCAACGCAAAAACTATATATAATATTCAAAAGTCAAGTCAAGTGATTGATAGCAGATATAATGAATAGAAAAAATATATGTTATAATGAGTTGACACTAATATAGCGAATGTTTGTTTGTATTTATTTATGCCTTTTATAACTATTTCATGAATTTCGCGATTCGTATAAAAAGCTCAATATTTATGACATTCATTATTATAATCAAAAACGCGCTCATAATATGTGTAACACTTTTTTTTCAGTCAATAATTTGGACCAAACTTTCAATTAAATGATTATTTCTTTTTTCGTAAATTCATTGTTAAATATATTTATAAATCAATGACAGAGAAAATGGTGTGAAAAAGGAGTCGTTAATTCCAAACAATAAATAAACTGTTTTTTCTGTATAGAAATAATTATTTTTTCAATAACAGGGGTATAAAGAAAAATATCTTTCATACAATGGATGCGATAATTGATGTTATATTCAATACGAAAATTGAATTTCAATTTCTTCACAAAATTATATATCATTTTATTATTTAAAAAAAACTTTTTAATTCAATATAAAAACTTTTTTCTAAACTATTTTCAAATTTTTTGTTTCTCTCATCAAAAGCTCTGAGAGCTCTTCAGCTCAAAGTCCTGTCAAAGTATTTGGACCACAATTTGGGGCAAAAAAATTGAGTTTTAAATTAAAACATAAAATTTTGGTCAATTTTTTTAAAACTTATGTAAAGAAAAATATATTTTTCAAAAGCCTTAACGAAAAAAAAAACAGAAAAACAAACAAAAAAGGATTTTTACTTAATTTTCTTCACCTAATAATTGCAAAAATACTTTTTCAAATGAAACAAAAATCTCATTAAAAACATGTAATGAAAAAAAACAAACAAAAAATCAAAACTTATTTTTCAAGTTTAAAAACGTGCAAAAAAGGGGTTTGTTTTTCAAAAAAAAATATATTTATATTACTGTATATTAAACAGCAGCACAAAAATAGCACCTGATTTTTAGCCCTCGTTACATCATATGTATTAAGGGTGTCGTTAATTAGTGTACTATTAAATACATATTATATATATTGAATTAAGGGTTCATTTACTCACCGACAGCACAGGTCTGTCCGTCCCATGAAGTCAACGATTTTTGTAACTATGAAAACGAGTTCACAATAAATAAAAACACAATTAATTGTAAATCAATTAAAAACATAAAATTAATTTTAAAAATTATTATCGCATTCATTGTTCACTAACTCATAGAAACCAAGTGCTAACTCATTGGCTACCAGTGCTACTGATGGCCAAGCGTTATATACCAGTGCCATTTATATGCTATTTTTCGACACAAAATTTCCATAACTTTTACTCAAAAAAGTAATACTTTTCTCAAACACTTGACTAAAATTCAAAGACTTTAAGTCAAGGGTTAAAAACTAACACCTAATGGCTATTTCAGTCAGTCATTCATTCATTTTTTGACCCCTTTTTAAGGGTATTTTTCCATATATATTATTCATGGTTTGGTTTCTCATTCGTCGATTAAAAGACAATTTAATAATAATAACACAATTATGTATTTATAGCCCCTTTAAGACATGGGATGTATTTATAAGTACGAAAAAAATGCATACAAAACGTCGTGGGTTTGAAAATCATATTATTATTACATATATTTTGAGATCATTTTTCATATGAAAACAATATTAACGTTAATTTCAATGTGAATTTTGTGCCATATTTTAAAACAATGATTATTTAAATATAAAAAATAATAACAATTTTTTATATGTATTTTATATTCAATTATCGGAAATAATATTATTTTTATATTTTTAGCCTTAAAAACCTTTTTTAGGCTTTCCTTTAGATTTATTAAAATAATATTTGAATAATATTTTTGTTGTTGTTTTTTTCGGTATATTTTTCGATGAATGCATTGATAAAAGTTATGCAAAAAAAATTTTTGATCTCCAAAACAGAGAGAGAATAATAACTCTCTTATTATATAAGGAAATAATTTATAAAGATTTTTAATTAACAGTAAATTTCAATTAACATCTCATTTGAAATTCAAATTCAATACAATATTTCTCTTAAACATTAGTTGTATTGAGAAATGAAATGCATTTCAACAGAGAATTGAAAATCAAGAAAAATATTCCTAATAAACAAAAACCTAATGAAAAGATTATTTACTTTGAATCAAATATTATATTATATTTCAACTCATAAAACACTTGTGATTTGGTGGACAACCAAGGTGATTGTTGTGAGACATGGGAACGGTATGTTCAGAGCATAGATACTCTTTTAGCCATTTTCTCTTAAGTGGTTAACAATGTTATTGAGAGATAAAAGAATTTTTTAAATTACTTCTAAAGAATTAAATACTTTTTTGTGCTAATTATTAACCCCTGACACCCCCTGGCTATGGTCACTCTGATATATACCTGGCTTATAAATCTGTGAATAAAACACATGCAATGATTTTGTGAATTAAAAACAAAGCAAAACAACAATTGATTACAATCTAAATATAATGCTATATTAGCGCAGGTATTGTATGCCAAACCCATATCGAACTACAAGTGTTTGGCGAAGAAAATAACAAAAAATATAAATACAGAAAAAATAAATCTATTATTAAAATATAGGAAACAATTTTTTGAGTACAAGTGCTCTAATAATTAGGGAATTGAAACACAACAAAAAAAAAAGACCAAAAACTAAATAATTAAAACCAAAGATTAAAATCAAATTAATTAATAATATCGGAATGAGATGTTTTTGACACAATAGGGATGAGGAGATGTGTTAGAATTCACGGCACCGGTATGTATGGAAATGTATATCAGTTCACAATAAAGAAAAAATATATAAACAAAAAAAAGGTTTTTTGATAAACAAAAATCTAATATAATATTTGTATAACAATTTTGGCCATGAATTTTGATCTTTTCATTCAACACCTCCTCATTCGTCCCGAAGGGGGAGAAACAGAAAAATAAAATTTATCTGATTTTTTTGTGTTGGGAAGTGAAAAATGCGCTCAAAGTTCACAACTATTTTAGGCGAAAAGGCCTCAAAAATTGTGGACCAATTCTTATATATAATATTAGTTTTGCAAATGATTTATATTTTTTTCATTGGGTTTGACATTCAATTCAAACGGATATCGGATTTTAGTGTTTCATTACATCCGGATTACAGTCAAAAATGCAATCATAAAATGTAATGCAATTCAATTCATTCGCTTAAAGAGCAGTCGATATGAAAAATACACACAAAAAAAACATATTACTGTAAATAAACATATGGAACACCATTGGGTTTGGGTTGGGTCTGACCACCCAATGTCCAGTGCCCAACACCCATGTGCTCGAGTATTGCAACGCGAGTATGAAATGTGTTTTTCACTGTCAGTCTATCTCATTATATGATATATTTATGCGTTTTTTTTGTGAACCAAAAAATAAAACAACTTTTCTCTTATCTAAGTCTCAACTTCTCCCGGCCTGCTCTCTCCCAGCGCTCTCCCTATCCTACCTATCCCTCTCTCCCTATCCTCTCTTCCTCATCATCAAAAGCACCAAACCATTCGGTGACCCAAATGTTAGCGCAAACCCTCCTAAACCACAGCTCCAGTGCCTCGAAAAAAAAATTGTTTCTTCTTCTCTCTGCACATATAAACACATATACAATATGTAGTGAACTATAAAAAACTATAAAAATTGTTTGCATTTTATTTTTGCAGTTAATTTCATAAAAACAAAACACAAAATGTGAACCAAAAACATATAAATTATGAGCAAAAAATAAAACACTAAAATATATGATAATATTATATATGAAAACTTTTTTTAATGAAACGCTAACTCTATTACGAAAAAAATGAATCAAAAAAATTCATTTTTGATTAAATATTTTATTTTTTTTGTGAAATTTCTTTTCACACAAACTGAATATGTTTTTGATTTTTGTGTTCAAAAATGATTGAAAGGATTTTTTTGTTACATTGTTTTCATATTTAAAATATGCATTTTTTTTTATTTCGTTAAGAAATACCCCTTTTATTAAATTATATAATTGACAGCATTTTATAATTGATGTTCACTTTGTTTTCAATTAATATTACGGAATATTATATTATAATTCAATTTCTGTATTTATCAAAACATTTTATTATATATTAAACACAACAAAAACATATTATTTTCATTTTTCTGCCCCTTTTTATGAAAGTTAAACAAAAATATATTTCCCCTAAAATTATAGCATGCAATTTTGGACCCAATTTTTCAGCTGAATTTAGGCTTCATTTCGTTTCAGTGTTAAAATTGAAATAAAATTTGAAGAGAAAATTGATTTTCTTTTAGTATAACAAACAGAAAACTATCGAAAAAGTTGAGCAAAACATACACTCTGTTGAAAAACATCACGACTTAGACTATAATTTTCATTTTGAAAAAAAAACTATTAAACACAACAAACATATATTGAACACAAAAAAAATAATTTATTTTCCGGTCATATCATATCAAACACCACAACAATGTTTGGGCACAACCATAGCATCCCTCCTCTTATACAAACACATACACACCTGTGATATATACCATGTATGACCTGTTCTGTGAAGACGGACAGAAGACCTGATTTTCGACTAATTAATAATAGCTTTTAAACGTCTCTCTCTCTCTCTCTCTCTCTCTCTCTCTCTCTCTCTCTCTCT
>JAQIXR010000747.1:0-20224 GCA_034700825.1 Quadroppia sp. Gr-Ori-00064 | reverse complement strand
GTTAGCTGATGGTCGACCACATACACCAGTGGTAAGGGTTAGCGAAACAACAAATATGTAAAATCAAAATATGATTATTATATGAATTGTATTATTATTTCAAAAATATATTCTCTTTCTGTTTGTCTCTTAATCTCTCATTTGGGGGAACTATAGATAAATGTTTTGCTCTTTTCGTTTGCTTTTATGTTTTGTTCATATATTCCTATAATTAAAACATTCATTTGTGCGCCAAATATGACCAGAATTTTTTATTCGGTCATATATTTCACTGTTTTGTTATCTATCATATACTGCAACAGCACCGTTAGGTTAGGACACATTGCATCGTATTGAGCACTGGGGTCTGATCTGTCTGTAAGTCATCGGTGACTTGTTTAGTGACGGGTCATTCATCATATGATAAAACAGTGGCACAATATTACTGATAGTCACCGAAAATGATTGTGTGGTTTGAATCCAAATATGAAATGAAAGTTAAATTGCATTCAATTTTGTTATAGCTTTGTATCCAATACACTGTCTGTGCGTTGGACACAATCCTATCACTAATCCAAAACATAGTATTGTTTCTTCATTTTGATTAGAATTGAGTTCAATTAAGTCATGACAAATGATTGTTTAATTTGCAAATGAAGTCACGTTTGAAGCACCCAATCATATATAAATATAAACTTTTTTAATGACCATTAGATCCATTCAATACGAATGTAAAAATTATATCTCTTTTGATAATTGCATTGAATATGATATTAGATATAGTTTTGCAATAATTATAAGAATTATTTATTCGTGAAATGAATTCAAATAATTGTTTGTATTATTATATCTCTTGAGAAACGAAAATATTAATAGTTTTATAGAAATATCAAATGAAATGAACTTTTATTTTATTAGAGATTTATTAAAACATAATTAAGTAATGGTTTTGTACTCTATTTGAGGAAGTGTTGGGCGAACACATCCCAGTCCACTATAGACACGAGCTCTGCCTCAACCGATGGACTGATTTCTACTTTTCGACAATAATTCTCTCTATTCGAAGCGCCGGTGCTTTTGGTCGATGTAATCAAATGTATGCCTTCGCCCAAGAATACCAAAGGACTAGTGATATTAGTGGGAAGGGATGTCGGCTCTTGTAGTGCGCTGTGAATGGGCTGCCATTTGAATACGCCGTCGAACACATAGAACCCGTTCCCTAATATGATGGGTCGGGTGTGATGGTATTCACCTTTTTTTCGTTGTTCTCTTTCTTCACTAAAGGAGAGCCTGACCTCCATTCCCACACAATAGCTCTCTTTGCCCACAATAACTCCTAGTCTTCGAACAGAATCACAAATGTTTGTCTTCGAGTCAATAGGTTTTCGACCCTTAAGAGTGAGTTTCCCCGAAAAATGGTTTGGTATTTCATCCAACGATTCCATACCATTCCAGTGATAGCCCACATAATAGCCTCTTATGAGGACTCCGCTGGCGTTAACTCTGGGTGCGAACGAAGATATGGGACCGACTTTACCTTTAAATTTAGGGAACGGGTGTTCTTTGCGTACGCAATGCAAGACATGACAACTGCCGTCATTGACTCTATGGCCGTCAATGAGTTGAGGACTTCTTATAGACCATGGAATAGACACTAAATAATACCCAAATGGTTTGTATTCTTGAATCACATCTTTGGGAATATGATTCCAATTCCCACTTTTAAACCAGATTAAGGGCTTTACCCTTTGTGTTGACCTTCCGTTCTCTTTGCCTTCTCTGTCGGTCACCACAAGTGTGTTGTTCCTATCGATTGCTGACATCATTTTGATGACAACCCCATCGACCAGTTCTTCAAAATTCATCTCAATATTAAACACAAAAATTTAAAAGTGAAAACCGTTTAAAGAATAGTCTGTTTTTGGTTTAAATTTGATTTATAACAATGAAAGTCATCACTAAATATCAGTTGTATTCAAACAATTCTCATACAGTTCCCATAAAACCGATTTATGCCAATAATTGCAGTAAATATCTATCAATATATCCATGTCTTCGCCTTCAGTAGACATTGAGGACGTATACTTCGATGACACCCATATTCCCCATAATATCAGAGATTTTGTCCTTTGTTTTCTTTCAATCACATTCTGTTTATCTGTTTATAATTTTGTGTTCTTTACAATCGGTTTCATATTTATTGATAAATTCAAAAAACATATGAAAAATATTGACCGAAGAAATAGAAACGAAATTTTGAAGATATTTAAAGAAAATTCTAATCAAATGAAAACTACTGCCAGAGATCACAAACATTTCAGACAAGATTTAAAGGCGAAAGGTCTTCATATTTGCAAATATTGTGATCAAAGAACTCTTCGATATTCAAAAATGGCTTACATTTGTGGCGATTATTGTCTGAAAACAGTGTTCACATCATTGGGATTAATGGCTATATTAGTGAACTATTATCACTGGATTTTCTTCATATTCATCTCATTCTTCCTCTCATATAACGTGGCAGTCATTACACAACAGTGCTATTCATTTATGAATTCCACGCATAGGACTAACTGTGCCTTCGTTAGAATTAAACAAATTAATGAATTCTTGTTTTTGTTATTCTTGATTCCGACTACAGTTCTGGCATTCGTTTACACATACTTTTGGGCTAAACATCAAAATGTAATCTAATAATTAGTAAAATCTTTTCACATAAACGCATGTTTTATCTCTATGTCGACCTCTCATGACTTGAACACCACTTTGAATAAATACTATTTTATTATTTGTTTAATTTTATGACTTTTTATGAGTTTTTATCGTATATTCTATAGTTATTCAGAGATCAAACGGAATAACAACTGTTTAATCAATTTTATTTATAACAAATCTAAGGATATTCTGAAAATGTTTTGTAATTAATGTCTATTAAATGCTAACTATTAATAGCTAATAATATCTTTGTTTTGAGTTATGTTTTAATTGGTATTCAATGACCAATTAGTGGTAATTAGTGGCAACTCATCTCATCTTTCGTTTGTCTTTCATTTTTTAATTGAATTTTAAATTTAAAAATAAAACAAAAATAGAATTGTTTTTAGAAAAAGTCAATTCAAAGAGTTTTAACAAATTGTTTATACTTTGAATCAACTGGAAGTATTGGAACTGGATCCAAGTGTGGTATACATGCGATTGGTTTTCACTTTAACATAAAATGAATGAAATGAGAAAATGAATGAAATTTGCAATAATTTGTTCATAAATACCATGAATATAATAACAGAATGGAATCCAAAGAATGATAATAATTATGATAATAACGATGAGAGCAATGATTATAACGATTGCAATCCATTGGTCGTCACCAGAAGAACAGCCAAACAAATCAAACGGACTTTTCGTCTGAAAATATCAATTAAATACATTTAATCAAAAATATTTGTCTTTCTTTGAGACCAACCGTTGTTTCGATGACTGTTTGGTTGGAGGGAAAGAATGGGAACATATATGACGGCCCCCTTAAAAGGTCGTCTATTTTTCTGAAGGGTTCGGCCACTAAATAGATCTGATTTTTGTCTCTTAAGAAAGCCGTATAAATGTATTCGTCGGACAACTGCTTCTGATTCCAATGACTTGAGTTTAGATCCAGAAATCGCATACTTTTCCAGTAGAGGAAAGTCTTGGGTCTAATGAGTGACTGTTTGTCGCCAATGAATTCATATTCTTTGTTCAGAATCACAAAAAGAGTTAAGTTTTTTGGATCGAAAAATGTGGGCAAGAATTTGAATCTTTTATTGTACGGCAAATCATTTAAAAGCCATTTCTGTGCTTCAATTTTGCCCTTTTGTAGGTATGGCCCGAAAGGGGGGAAAGTAGGATCGTTGGACTCATCTATTGATCCATTTTTTATTATTTCTCTCAACAGTAAAGAGTGGTATTTCTTAGAATGTGTCCAATATTTGGATTTGAACTGATCGTGGACGACAATAACCTGGACATTTTTGAGGAGTTGTTCCAAAAAAGTACAATTGGGTGAAGACTTCTTCCAATCAATTCCTTCACATTTGAAGTCCTTAATGAAAAACCCCGATAAGTATCGGCCATCTGTTCGGACAAAAGAAAAAAAGGGTTATTTCGGTAATAGAATGACTTTAAGCCCCTGACAGTCTGTTTTGACAGCGTCTGAATTGGCCAACCAATCGAACCTCATTGAATCGAAATAGGTTTCACCCTTTCGTCTAAACTTGTTCTCATAATCGTATTCAAAGAAATGATGTCTAATAAGGAAGTGTCGATAGTCTTCAAACTCGACCACTGCGTCCAAATAGTTCTTCTTGTACTCACAAATCCGTTGGTTATAACCGCCAGACATTAGGCAAACGTTAAGACATATTATCATTAAAATTATGAAAAACATTTTCATCGATAGATATAACGAAAATTGAATGACAACTGAATTACAATTGAATGACTGTTTCATATGAATTCAAATCCAAACCAAAACACGAGAAATAAATTTTAAAAATTTTTACATTATTTGAAATGCTTTAAAAACTGAGATTTGTTTCAAACTATGAATAAAATGAATGAATGAATGATTGAATGAATATTTAATTTATTTGAATTCTATATAACAGTAAAAATTGTTTGAAATATTTACACATAATTTATAAATAAAATATTTAAACATTACTATTAAGTGGTTTTGTATTCATTGGTTTAGATATCGATAAAATGTTTGACAAAAAATATTTACAAAAATCTATTTATTTTTACCCAAAAAATTGTTTTTTTTAATAATTGGATTAATTTGAATAAATGATCAAAAAATACGACAAAAGTTGGTTTGAATACTCGAGTGATAGCACAGGGATGCAAATCATAGATACATTGGTTTGCAAAATGATGTGGAAATGGATTCAAAATACATTCGTTCTCTCATCTGAATGAGGGTATGGCTGTTGACCACTCTTTGACCATTCATTTATGACATGATTTCCACGGCTTGTGATTGTTGTGCTTATTATCAAAATGTCTTTCCTTTCGATAATAATTCAAAGAACCGTTAAATCGATTTTTTTCCGATTCAAACCTTTGGAACGGATTGTAATCTGAATTAAAATACTTTTCGTCCGAATTTTTCTTCACTTTTTTGGTCTGAAAGCGATATAAAGCTTAGAATCGGTACGAAAACGACATGTAAATTATATATACCTTTCCTCTATCGTACTCTTCATCGTAATCGTCAAGTGAGCCATTGGTATGCCGTTTATCATCATCGAGACCAACATCCAAAGTGGAGGGGCCGCCCGACCATGAGTTCACTGTTATATAATTGATTAATTGATAAGCCATTCATTTGATCCCAAAACCATTTCATACCTTTGTCTCCATAGCCCCTATGAGTGCTCTTTAAGAGACCATTGAAAACATCAGAGTTTGACAAAGACTTCTGTTTTCTTTCCATCAATTCATCAGTTTTTGTCATTTCTTCTAAACATCTCTTTTTATGAATTTTGGACAAATCCTTAATGTCTTCATTCCATTGTTTTACAGATATTTCTAAAAATATTTTATAAATCAATTCAATCGTTAATCAAATGTTTAAACAATACCTGAATTGTTGTGTGAATTATCCCGTTCTCTATCGACCGTCTCTTTTGTCCTTTCAATCCATTGCAACCGATTGTCATCGGAATCACTGTCAGAACTGTGTCTTCTTTTGTGTTTCTTCTTCTTTTTCTTCTTCTTGTGTTTGATTTTAATCTTCTTTTGGCTATTGTCTGAATCACTCGAATCTGTGAAATCATTTGATTTTAATTTGTGTTTTCTTTTATGTCTGCGTTCACTACCAGTGCTCTTATCGTCATCGCTATTACCACTTTTAGATAGACTCCTTTCATGTGATTTACTCATAATCTTATTATCTTTTGAGCTGTCGTTTGAACTTCTGTGAGAACTAATACTTCTTCGATCAAAATGTTCTTTGAGATGACCCGAAGAGTTAGATTCCATCGAACATTCCTTCAGTTTTGTTTCACAACTGATGATAACATTAGAATTCTTTTCACATTTCAGTTCATTCTTCTTCGGAGAGCTATCTCTTGGATCACATCTCTTGAAATGACTTTGAGTTTCAAATACATCGCAAGAATTGTTCAATACATTGGTTCTGGGTTTGGGTTGGGCTTCGCTGCTCTGTTGTCCGGTTTGAGGTATTTTGTGATTTGTACTCAAGATTTGAGAGACGTTTTTGTTAGTGATGGCAGTCGTCGGACATCTGTTCAAGTGTTTGTGCTTCGAGTGTTTACTTGAATTGGTTTCGGAATTACATTCAGAGATAGTCCACTCAGTGGTAGAGTTGACACTATTGGTGCTGGAGTTGGACGCAATAGAAGGTGATCTGTGCAGTGTGTCGACCACATGCCAGGAACTGGTGGTCGCCTTTACTTTCAATGTGATCGGAGCCAAAGGCACACAATTGCCTGAATCTGAGGTATGGTTTTGTTTGATATTTATATTGATTTTAGTCTTTGGGTTTGGGTTTGGGATAGGGTGTGGAATGTCTTCATTTGAGTTTATTTTAATTTTATTCCAATTATTGTTTATTTTCTCCACTTTTGGACTTTTTTGCGTCTGTTTTGAATTGTGTTCAAATGAATGGTTATTATTATTATTATAATTACTTATATCACAGTTTGAACTAAGACTTCCATTCATTGGGGCCGTATGTTTGGGGCTGTCCTCATCAGATGAATCGTTAGGATAAGGCACTAAACCTTTAACGCTATTATTCATTGACTGGCAATCGTTTGGTTTGGGTTTACTGTGTTTTACGGCTTCCGATTGTATTGATTGTATCGATTGTAATGATTTCAATGAATTCAATTTCGATTGATTTTGAGTTGAATTGAAGTTAACGTTATTTTGGTTGAAATTATTGGGCCTTTGATTACGAAATGGCATTTCAGGACTCGATATATAGATTCCGTTTGGAGTGGTTTGAGATATAAAGTTCTGAACAGAAAATCATTTTTAAATAAATTCATTTCAAAGCAACAAAAGTGCGAAAGACATGCCTTGGGATTGGGTTTACTGAAGTCGTTGTCTATACGGACATAGAAGAGAAGGTAGGCATTCTGGCTGAGCACCTGGTGTTGATTCACTTGTATAACCCTGGAGTCGTCCATTAGGTACCAGCAATTGTTTGAATTTTTTACATAACAATAATAATGGCCTGAATTACACGTCGGCCCCAAATGAACCAAAACTGAGTTCAGCATATAATTGATTGGAGGGCCCTATGGGTCGAAACAATGAAAATGAGAGGACAGTTAGCTTTTATAATCGTATCAAACCTTAGTGTCCGACATATATGGCCTCAAATTGAGTTTTTCGGGATATGAGACATATTTTGTTAGTTTTCCGCCGAATATTCGGTTCGTATCAAAGCGTTTCAACTGAAATGTGGCCACATTTGGGGCTCTGAAGACTGTGAACTGCTTTTTGGCAACGGTTTTCCGTTTACATCGGGTGCACTTATAGGCCTCTTCGTGTTGTAATATCTCCGGCGCCACAAACCGTTCCAAAGCCTTGTCCAGAGAATTGAATTGCTGTTAACGACCAAATAATAGCCATTAATAACAAAAATTATGACAAAATATAATTAATGTCTGACTTTAATGTCGAGCATAAAGTCCATGAAATAGTCATATGTATTGCTCTTCGCTTTGCACTGAAAGCACGTGACTTGACTTCTGTGATAACCACCGAAGATCTGGTTTATAGCTGTTGTCTCTTTGGTCAACGAATCCACTTTAGGACTATTCATGTCATTGCTCTGAAGACATGACTTCCACATAAGATCGATGACATACCGCAGGAATTCATGTGCGTCTTCTTGTCGGCCAAACTGGAAGTGTTTGGCAATGAATTTCATGCGCCGACAGATATTAATAGGTTTGATGACATCCCCGCAATGTTTTCGGGCCAGTCGTATGTGTCGTACCATTTCACAGGTCATACAGAAGTTTGGATTACATTTGTTTGGGTTGTGTTCTTCGGTGTACAATAAATAGTTGACTAAAGGGGGACAATATGTGAGACATTGGAGGACACTGTTGAGGAAGCAGGTGTTGCCCAGGTTGGAGAGCCCGGCGCCGATCTTATGAGGCTATCCGTTGAATACAAATACAAATTAATGTAAAACACATTCAATGGTAAACACAAACCTCTTTCCAGTTTAAGACGACGTTTTCCCTCAAGAAGATGACATGTTTGGGAACCGGTATGTCATCGACATTATCACTATTACTACCATTAGTTAGGTTTGAATTGCCTTTACTTGTCTTCTGTCCGTTCAGTTTAACCATCAACTCATTGGTCAACACTTTGTTGTCATTTGTCAGTACATTGTATTTCAACTGAAGACACTTCGAGGACATCGAGTCGTCGTCGTCTTCCTCAGGAGTGAACTCCACGTGAGATAACAGTATTGAAGAGTGAGAACCACTTGTTATCTGACATGAAAGACATGAAGCGATCATTGACTTAATGGTTATTATCATTGAATACCTGATTGTTGAGTGAATACGAATTGTCTTCAATGAGTGAACTCATTATTGGTATATATTTGACAAATACTTCAATAAAACACTAAAACAATCGTTAATTAAATAAAGCATTTATTAATTAAAAACAACAAAACGATAAATAATTAACAAAATAATTGTCAAAACGAGAGACGAATTGAACGACGAATTCATAAAAGTATTAATCGATGAAAACGAGTAAAAGTCATGTGTTTTGGCTTTCATTGAAAACACTGTTTATTATTATATCGTAAAAACATTTCAATTAAAATATATTTAAATTCATTATTAAGCGATTCAATGGATTTACAAATCATTTACACAATAGTTATAATGAAAACATTATTTAAATTAAATTACATTAAAAGAAAACCTCTTTTTTTGTGCACAAAATGGCTTTTCATTGACTTTACACAAATGTTAGGCAAAAGCCGAACACGAGTTGAGATAAACACAACACAACACAAGTGTTGCCCTCTTTTGACATTACTTTCCGTTATTATCATTGAATCCAATGGACATCACATAAGACCCTCCATCTCTTTGATGAACTGGTCGTAGGCATCATCCTTTGTCGGCACCTTCAGCCCTGTGCTCTCACTTGTTCCATATCTTCGCAATTCGGCGACAAATCCTTTGAGAAAAAAAATTCAATACAAAAAAAGTTTACAAACTTTTCAAACAATACCTGATTTATGGATAGATTTCTTCACTGTTTTGTCATCCCTTTTCACCCTTAAGGCCACGGGTGTGAATCGGGTGGAGTCGGCGCTAAGATTTCTCAGTTGAGGCTTGGCTTCAATGGTCGCTCTGTCGGAAACTATATGTGCTTTCTTGTCATCGCGTTTTGGAGGGTTGAGTACAGACATGAATGGTGTCGACTGTGGACCCATTGGCCTCATGGGTGCCATCATTGGTCGCGGGCCTAACATTCGTGGCGGCAAACCGGGTCTCATGGGATTGGGAGGACCAGACATATTAGAGGGCATTCCCGGTCTTCCTAACATTATTCCTGGATTTGTTCCGCGAATGCCTTGTTGTGGAGGAATGGGTCTAAACATCATTATCTGTGGCGGAGGACCCGATGGAACAGTTGTTGTCCGCAATGACGGCGGAGGAGGTATTGCGCTATGAGTTGGTGTCGAATGGGTTGTGATTACAGGCAATGATTGAATCGATTGGAGATTTTGTGACACATTTTCGTTGACATTATTCACAGATTTCTCCATTAATTCGATTTCTTTGAGGAATTCATTCACTTCTGAATCCTTTTCAATGTTTTCGTCACTAAATCTAATCCTTTTGCTCTTCTCTCTGTCGTCATCGCTGTTATCGCCATCCAAGTCATCCTCGAAATCACTCAACACAGGAGGAGGACCGGGAGGTACGCCGGGAGGGGTCTTATGTCCGGCTGGAGTCGACGACAGGTTTGATCTCTTCAATATCGACGAAGGAATCGATGGTTCGCTCGAAAGCATCGATGCATTCATTACACTATTGGTGCCAATTGTGTCCATCGGAGCCGATGGTAGTGGGATGTCATCGATGGTGACCTCTTGAGCAGATTTGACGGAATCAAAGAATTTGATCATTTGGTTCCGTTTGGACTCGTATTCCGATTCCATTCGCTTCAACTCCAGAAACCTTTGATGATCTTCTTTGTGCTGCAGACAATCAATGGTTAGAACCGATAAGAGAGACAATGACCTGACATGACATACGTATAGCCGACACAATCGATCCCACGTTTCCTTCATTTTTCTTCGTTTGTCTTTCAGAACCTTTTCATTAAGTGGTGGCGGAGTCGAGACGTTGTACTCCATCTGATCCAAGCGCTCCATATCTGCTATTATCTGAAAAGGGTCTTTCCCTTTGAGGACAGTCGTTCTCACAATCAATCGCTGCTTTTTGTTCTGATTTAAGACATAAACAGACAATCAATGACTGAATCCAAAAGTTAAGCCATAAATGAGACAATCCATACCTTCCTCAACTCTCTCTTTCTCGCTTCCTTCCGGTGCTGATCCGTTGGGTTCATGTATTTACCACTTTTGGTGGTATTGATTGATCTTCGGCCCATTTTGTGGTCAAATGGGAATCAATTCAATAAAAGTAAACAATTTTTGCTCAAAAAAAACAATCGATTAATAATTGAATAAAACTTTTGTTTATATTTCAAACAACTGTTAATAAACGACGTCTTCAGACAAACCAAAACATACCCCTATTGTAGAATTTTAATACTTTCTCCTTGATAACATCAGGGTATATTTGACAAAACATTTCAATCAGACATTAATTTCAATTTTTTATTAATCGTTAAAATAGTAAAAACAATAAAAATGTTATAAATGTTGCAAACATTGAATAAAACATAAAAATTTGGGTTCAATTGATTTGGGTTTGACTAAAGAAAAGTTATGTCATGTCATGTCTTATGACTAGAAGACAATATTACAGAATATTCTTCACAAATGTATCTAATGTTTGGTTCTATAATTAAAATCACATTTTTTATAGAATTCAATAATAATTAACAATAAAATACTTTTGTATTAATAAAATAAGTATTAATAAAATGCCAAAAATAATGGAGTTTTTGTTGAGAGGAAAACAATTTCAATAATAGTTATAATATTATATAAAAAGTATAAAAGTTTTAAACAAATGGGTATTATTTGGAAAGTATATCTCAAATCAGTTAATGTTTTCTCACTTATAGTTTGCTTAATAAATATAGCGTTAAATAAATATAAATCAATATATGATATAATCATTGATTCAAAACATTTTAAACGTCAAAACATCGCTAAAACACTTCAAACCGTTTCAAGTCTTCACTCAAACAAATGACTTTTTTTGAGCGGATCTAACATTCGATATAATCAGTGAATTTGACAATAATTTTTGTTTATAAATAAATTCATTAAATTATTAACAGATTTGAATGAAATGAAAGGACAACAAAGTGTGTAAAACTCGATTGAAATGACTATTCAATTGAATCATTGTTTCTGTCAATCGATTGCTATTGAAATCAATTCTTGTAACTCATTATAGCGTGAATACATATAAGCCGTCGTTTCCCACAACATGTTCACTAACTTTGTGTTATCGGTTTCATTCAGGGGCACGTCATCCGAAAGGGGCGGATTTAGTCGAAAGTAGGGCACATTTATCTGCGAACACCAGGCCTTCGCTCTCTCTACGACCTGCCCGTCCGCTTGAGCTGCCTTTACATTAAAGAATTGAATTCAATATAAGTTTCAATGAAATAATACACGAATTGAAGACCTGTTCAATCAATAGTTGGAACAAAGAAGAGGTCGAAAACGCTATCTTTGCCACACCTGGGATCAAATCAATCATTAATATGAGCAACAATTGAAGGACAGTCTTAAAAATTGATATAAATTACCCATAAATGAGTCGGGTCTACATATATCTAGGATTGGAACTGTTTTTATAGGTACGGCTCCCGTTCCCAACGATACCACGACATCCAAATGAAGTGCTTCCGAGTCTTTGCTCTGAAAGAATTAAATGAAAACAATTAAAAAGTAATTAAGAATTAGAAAGACTTTACCATAAAATGAAGCGCTCTATTAATTGAATGGATTTCTGTTAATGTGTCCAAAGTTGGATTATTAGAGATAAGACCCCCTGAATAAGAGACGATTGAATGAGACAATTGTTATGTATATCTAAATGTAATTCAAACCATCGAGAAATGAATCGCATGGACGGAAATATGTCGGCGCAGCGCCTGAAGAACGGGCTGTTTTCCAAATTAGTTGGTCCTGAGGTTTGGGCATATCAGGTATAGCCTCGGGTTTAATAACATAACCCATGATCTCATTTGCAGATTCATAGTTTCGGAACAGTTGAAGATCGGGTGGGAATCGGTCGGCGACAGTGGCTGTAATCATAACTCTAAACCGTTTCTAACAATTAGTTTCTATTCTATAATCAAATAAATTACTCAAACCTCGGGTGCTTTATGTCAGACATTCGGGTGTTATCTCCCAATGACTTCTGTAAAAACTTTTCCAACGGTTCCGAATCATACGGACGGATACCGACAAAGATCTTGTCTTTTAATTTAAAGTACAACTGACGGCATTCGTGGGCTGTTCGACAAAATGGGATCAATTATAACCAAATAGTGATAGATATGACGTGTCCTGTCGTATGACATACCTGAGTGACCGGTGGCCAACAGGAGCGCCAGAATGCCTCCAGTGCTCGTTCCGGTTAACCAATCGAAACATTCATAGATCTTTTTATCCATCATTTGCTCCAAAACCCAAAGCATTTGTATGAGAATCAAACCCCTGATCCCACCTCCGTCTAAACACATGGCTCTACACCTATTGGTTGGTTCGGAATCGGAATCGAAATCCACAGACATTTGTTCATCTCTTTTTCGATTCAACGCTTCCTTAACAATGGATTCGCCCAACAGTTCATCATATAGTTTAACACTTCTTTTGAAGGGAGAATTCTCTGGAGGTATTCCATTGAAATGACTGCCATTTGATTGAGAACAGCCATCCGTACAATTGGATCGATTGGTCGGACATCTCTTTGCGCCGACAGAATGCAAAGTATAGAGAATTAAATCCATTTGTGACGTCCTTTTCGCTGAAGCGGCCAAATGTCTGGCGCTCTCACCGCTAGAGTTGAGTAAATTGACGTCAGCGCCAAAAACTACGAGCGCCTGAACCAATGGCACCTGTCCTGCCTTTACAGCCAAATGTAAAGGTGTGTTACCGTTGGGTCCTTTGGCACAGACGTCGGCGCCATAACTGAGAAGAGTTATAACACAAGAGAGTCTGTTTCGCAATACCATTACGTGTAGAACAGTCTCCCCTTGAAAATTGCGGGCATCGATATTACAGCCCATTTCGATGAGCACTTCCATGCATTGGGGAGTATTAGTCCAATGAAGAGGAGTTCCGCCGTTCTTCATGTCCTTTGTATCCAATTGATCGAAAACGGTTTTGTTGTCCAACTCTCGCAACTCATTATAGGGGACGTCAACAATAGACGCGCCGTTAAGTTCGGCGCCATTCTTCAGGAGCTCTTTAATGCATTCGGGTTTGTCGTTATGACAGGCCAGGTATAGAGGAGGAAAGTTCTGTTTGTTCCGCGAATTAATTAGATTCAGAAGAATTGTATTGTTTTGAACGTTTTGAACGTTTTGACAAATCTTTGTTATTATCTCTTTATTAGTATTTGCGGCAAAATGTAAGGCATTGTTGTTCTCGATGTCGACGACATCCACTTTTGCTGACAGTGCTAACAATGACTGAACTGTTGCCAAACGACCGGTCCTTATGGCGATGTGAAGGGGTGTTAGGCCTGTGTCTGGACATCGACTGTTGATTATATCGACGTCCGATGGACTCAATTGTCGGAAGTATTCGTTGAAACCGAAATAAGCGCAAACATGAGCTAAACTTTGGTTCAGATGTTCCCGAATATAATTGGAAATCTCTTGCAATAGTTCTGTGGTTAGGTTTGGATAAATTAGGAATATTTTGGGCAATATTTCGCTAAGACTTTTGAAGTATTTGTTGACTTCTGAACAGATTTTACATCGAATCAAACTATAGATAATTTCAATAATGGCATCGATTAATAAAAAAGTTTTTATACCCCTTATCACCCCTTATAACCCTGTGATCCATACCTGTAAGCAGTCTTACTCTGAATGTCTTTCAAGACAACGATTTCATATGAAATACTGTCAGGAGTTGTGTTCTCGTAAAGAACTACTGGATCTTCTCTGCCGATGATTCTGTAGTGGATGTAGTCTTCAGGCCTGACTTCGACCAACTGAAAGGCCGGATAATCGCTGAGATTTTTGCGGAAAAAATTAGAGATTCGATCCAAGTATGACATCTTTGTGTCCATCACTGATCACTTCCTTTACCACTAATCCAATAGATATTATTCAAGTATTTCATCAAAACTTGAAATCAATTTTATTTCCCTTTAAATTCAATGTCAATATTAAGGGAAATGTCAAACAAATTAACAAATAAAATGACTTACAAAAGGGTTTTGAATGAAAACAAAGACAAACGAATGAATGAATCAATTATTTGATAGAAATTTGAATTGAAATCAAATGTTATTTAAATGAAAATCAATGAAAAAGTTGAAAATTATGAAAAACATATCAATTGATGCGATGAATACAAACACAAACATAAGTTTTGTCATAAATAACGACTCAATCAGTCTATAACGTAGACGAGCATTGGATCACTTGTCAGGTAATACAGAATCTGTATAGCATTTTATGAAACTATTCAATATAACTAACCATGGTTAGTTAGTTACCATTAATTACTATTATTAAAAATATATTTATTTTAAAACACTCTTTAAATACATAAAAACTTTCAATTGAATTAATAAATACATAAATATATAAATGTTATATACAATCAAAAAACACAAAATACAATACATTTTCAAAATCATTGCTCAGAATATCATATGATATGTTCTTTACTTTGGATTCGTTTCGAAGAGTTTATGAGAAATGAATTAAACATTTGAATGAAATTCAATACAAAATACGGTTTTGATTAGACTTTTGATGAATGATTGCTTAAATTAGTGTCGATTTCTTGACATTTTGTGTGACAATGGTCTGAATGACGGACTGAAAGACCTGTTTGACATTGGATGTGTCGGTGGCGGTCGTGAAGTGACAACATATGGTCTTATTCTCATTACCAATCACTGACATTGTCTTGAATCTGAAATTACATTCAATTCAGTCAACTCTAGTCAGTCAGCAGTCATTTCCTACCTGTGCTGAATGAACAGAGCGGCCGCATCGCAGTCCTTGTCGGGACCCATATATTCCGACACAAAGTACCTGAGCTGACGATCAGTGAAAAGGATTTTTTCTCTGAAGAGATCCAATTTATTGAGGAATAATAACTGAAAAGCAATTGAAGTGTTATTGAAAAACATGTGAAAGTGATATAAAGTGTGAGACTTACGGTTGCAGTGAATCTGAAGTAAATATTATTACAAACACTTGAAAACAATTGAAAACTTTCTTTCAATCGATTTTTGTTTGAATCTTCAATTAGTGTCATATCGTATTCACTGATCGCAACCACAAATAGCAGAGCTCTCACATCATCGAAACACTGGATCCATTTCCTTCTCTCTGACCTCTGGCCGCCGACGTCGAACATTCTGATAATCATGTTATCGACTTTGAATTGGGTTTCGACGACACCAATGGTTCTGACTCTCGATCGCAACACATCCGATGTGTTGGGAATGTATTTCTCACTCGTTATTCGACTCATATTCTCGAAGAAACTGTCATTCAATCCATTTATAGATTTTAATACAATATTCAATGAAAGCCAAGACTCACTAAAGGGCCGAATCGTTGAGTTCGTATTCGAAACCTCTGGCAACCCCTTCGCGAACCCCCTTATCTTTCCATAAACTCTTGAGGGCTGTGACCACATTTGGGACAATAGTTGTGTATTCGTCATAATATTGATGGCAGTTAAGGATCTTTTGAGCCCATTCCTAACCATTTAGATATAATGTCATCAAATTTTATATATAATACCCCTTATTATACAACACCTTATTGTCTGCATTTTCATAGTTTATGTGCAAAAATCGCATTCCGATGATTACATACTTCATAGAAGTAATCAAATTGTCCAAAATTGTCAACTTTTAGGATAATTATCATTAAATTCATGTCTTTATAGTTTTGTTGTCAACTGACTGACAATTCAGACAAAAGTGATATTTGAAAGAAAATTCAATTCAAAGACATTTAGTTATGAAATATAGATAGACATAAATGTAATGTTTTTTCTCTCAATCATTTCATTTCATTTTAAAGTTAAACAAATATTTGGATTAAAATTTCATTTCAAAAACATTCAAATATTTCAGTCGTTTTAATCTCAATGGACATCCGTAATGACATTCCTGTACATCGATGAGCACATGACGACTACTGTCTCAAATAACATAGTTTTAGCGTCTAAGACCTGGGGGCAAAACTTTGCCAAACCATTTGAAACATGCTTTTCAATGGAATCGGTATTACATTAATAACTAACATATTTATCAATAAACAACTCAAACAAAGAGGAAAAGGAGTTAAGGTTTTGGCATAATTTGAAATATTTTTATCAAATTTAGAAAAATTAGTTGAATTGAAGTTAAATAATGCCATCAATGATAGCATTGATGTAATGAAAGGCATAACACTTACCCTAAAGTCAATCATTTCTTCTTCAGTATAGCCTTCGCTGTGAATAATCTTCATTTGTTTAACTAAAGTACTTTTACCACTCTCTCCAGTGCCTAATATCAGAATTTTCATCACATTCTTGTCTTGTTTTTCACTTTCAGAGATCTGTTTATCGATGTCTTTGCTCTTGATATTAGCTTTTCGTCTATCACTGTATTGAGAGCTCAAACACTGACCCATAGTTTGTGTTAAGACTTGTTTAAAACTTTATTCAATTCCTAAAACAATAACAATTTCAAAGTTTTTGTTAATTTTTATGTAAATAACAGTCGAATAAAAAAAAACAAATAATAGCCTGGGTCTAAATGAAGGCAAACTTAAGTAGACTTTAAATTACAAATACATTTGTTTTGAATTATTTATTATTTAAAATATTAGTTATAATTCAAAGCAATTTAATTGAATTTATAAACAATTTGAGACAATAAATGAATATTTGAAATATAAGTTAAACATTACCTTTAACTTCATGTGTGAGTCGATAGCAATGTTGAGACTGAATATCAATACAAAGCGACGGACGATTCAAAGCAACGGACGATTAGTTTAGTCTCTTTTCACTCACTTTTCTCGTCTTTGGTTTAAAAATATCGTTAAAACACTTACAAACTGTTGAGTGAGTGTGACATCCATTGCCCTCAAGTTATTTACCATCAAAGAGAGAGTGAATTTATGTTAATACCAGTGCGGATGAGTGGGGACGGGATGTAGTGATTGGTCATAAACTGCATTGCCTTGACTTCTGGCAAGAGTTCAAATGTGTTCTCAGTTTTGTTGCACCAGTGGTTCACAGCCATAGTCATAGCCATACCCATACCCATAGTCTGTAAATGTTATGAAAGAAAGTCGGCTTTGAGTATACCTTAACAAACAAACCATTAATTTGCGAATTCCAGCCCTCAGTATTTGAGCCCTCTTTCCAATACCTAATAATCATTTCATTCAAACTTATAATAACTTTGAGTATATTTTTCGCATAACGTCTTATCAAAAGGCGTTACTTTCAGTCCAACTCTCAGTGATTGAAAAAATGATTTATAGTTTTTTTGAATAAAAAATTCTTTAATAAATGAATGTAAATCAAATATATATTAATTTTGATTACAATATCTATTAAACAAATATACAAATAGTTATCTATTATTAAAATACATTGATTTTATGATTAAACCATAAGCACAGGTATGATAGGAATGGGTAATGAGGATATCCTTCGACATTTCAGTACATTATTTAACAATTAATGTTTATATAAATAAAAGTTTTTATAAAACAATATATGAATTGATTTAGAGTTTAGTTATTTTTTAATTAATTCTGTTTTCATTGAATCTAATAATTATAATAACATTAATTCTAATGCAATAAAAGTAAACATATTTTGTCTTTAATGACAAAAACTAATTAAATGTTTTTTAACAGAATTTCCATTATTAAAACTATGACTAATTTTGTCTCATTTTGTCTGATATACGAATATTACAATATTTATAGCATTTGTTAATATGATTATTGACTGCAATAATCATTTCTTTTCTCCATAAGTGAACTCTTCTGTCTATCACTGAAGTGGTATGAATACAGTCGTCGCCTCCGAACTCACAAACCCTATAGTGATGAAGGTTTGCTATTCTCTGGTCGACATTTGCCATCGCTTTCGATGGTATGAATTCCCAAACAAAATGATTACCCATTTCTATGACATTTTGTGGAATTATAATACATTTAGACCTTTGTTTGTGAGCATTCATTTGACTTTTCCTCTTTGTTTTGAGCAAGGTTACCAATGGATAGGGAATGGACTTTGATATTAGTCTATCGTCTGGCCATTGAAGATAGAAGAAGGCATTCCTAAAGGAAAAGCCACCGATTCTGTCGCTATTGGGTTTATATATACTTTCAATCATTGATAATAAGTTGTTGTGTTTGTAAGGAACGACCACTTCGTCGATGTCTATCATAAGCACATATTTGAATCTATTCATTGTTCTGTAGAGACAGTCGTTTAGAGCAGCGAACAGTCCCTCTGTCCTGATCTCGGTTTGTGATTGAATATTCAGATCCCAGGACAGTATGGTTATGACACCCAAATCGATATATTGCTGAAGAGCACAGTTGACATCAGGTCCGACGCTATGGTTGTAGAAAACAAAGTGTTTGACACCGAGAATGCGATTCAATTCAATGAATTCAATGAGATTTAAAGCTTTGTTATATTCGTAGTGAAAAGGCTTAACACAAACGGCAATATTGTCTTCAATTAATCCATTGTTCATTGATTTGCTTTTCGTTTTCGGTTTATTATGTATAATAAGTCTATTCGAAGGCTTCAACTCTTCGTTGATATGATCGATATCTTTGATGAGAACAGAGACCGCGTCAGGAACTGGATATGTGGGTAAGAGAGGGCATAATATAAAATAGGCACTGTATTTGAGATTCCAATTCTCGCGAATCAGTTTTGTAATGCCATTGACAGTCATGGGCTCATAGGTGTGGGTGAACTGAAACCTACAGTCTATGAAACAATTGAATTAAATTGTCGTTAAATGACAAACAAAATCAAATCATTCACACAATACTCACAAACTTTTTCGTCAGTTTTTGTCTTTGTCGCCGATATTATGCGAATGTAATCATTGTTTGGATATCTGTTCTCATAATATGCAGAGAAGACATAGAACTTGTGTCTGGAATTTGACACTTCCTGCCAGTGATCTCTTTGTATGAGTTCGGCATAAAATTCATTGACAATACTTTGATTTGATTTATTTATGTCTATATTGAATGAATCAAAACTATATTCCGCTTTCTCTACAATTTTGTCTAATTCTTGAGCTATTTTTGGCGGAAATATAATTTCTTTTTCTTCATATCGTTTCCCAAAAAGTCTATAACGACCTGAAATTCCATTGTTTTCGAGACTATAATTCAATTCATTACTATTTTTTTCAACGGATAATATTTGAATGATAATCATTAATGCAAAGAATACGGCGAATATGAGTACTATATATAGCGACCTATGACCAGACCTATGGCCATACCTCAGGCAAGCCCTATGTCCAGGTCTTCTAACATTACAATTATTTGACAAACTATTCAATAAATACAACAAAAGTCTATTAATCGCTTCTTTTCTTCCATTCATTTTGTTTCTCCCATTTTAGCTGAAAATAACAATGAATTTTATATACAATTTAATTAATATTATATTTTTAAATAAAATTCTTTTATCAAAAACTATAAATAGAAAATCAATTGAGAAAACCTAATTGGTATCAGAATATATGAATGAGCAATGTCATGTCATGTCATGTCATGTCATGTC
>JAQIXR010000746.1:0-20240 GCA_034700825.1 Quadroppia sp. Gr-Ori-00064 | reverse complement strand
ATTACAAGACAATTGTCGTCCGAATTGTGTTTCAATCGATCAAAGACTAAATCAGCGATAGATTTATAGTTGAGTTTATCGACAATAAGATCGGATTTAATGATATTTGCGTTCATTTTGTGTTAAAAATATTTATTAATGAATAATATTTTTACTTAAATATTGAAATTCATTAATAAATAGAAACCAGGATTAGTCAAACACTAATAGAATGGCATTTTCCGCATTTAAACTATGTTATTATCTGTGTCATATATATCTTAAAAGTTGATTAAAAAATATTCAAAACTTATAATTTATGCAAATCTATTTTACTACGTTTAAAAACAGACATTCAATCCAACACTAGTTAACTAGATCTTTGTTAAACCCAAGTTAGTCGACTCTTAATGTGTGCTAGATCCAAATTAGCATCCACTTAATCTGTGCTATTGGTTCTTTAAAACGTTTATTTGCTCTTTATTATCAACCGGTTATCTGCTCTTTATTATCAACGGGTTATATACAAAATGCAATTTGGCATGGGGCTCTATGGGAAAATGCAATTTAACATGGGCAACCAATGGGAAACTGCAAATTAACATGGTGCTCTATGTGAAATGCATGAATGTCTATGGGACCTGAGGAGTGTCAACGAACAAACATAACCGCACAATTTATGTCATTTTTTCAGGGAAAATGCCATTAAAAAGAGTTGATTGACAAACAACAGCTTTTTGCGTGATAGACAACCACATGAGAAAGGGGTAAATTAATAATTTTATTTTAATCCCCCTTTTCATACGTGTCCCTCAAATGAATTCAATTGTCATTCACTTATTTAATGCTTTTTATTTAACAATATTTTTTCTAACAATGGAGGAGAGGGGTCTGTTTGTGAATTTTAAAACTTTTTTTAATTTAAATGCCCCTTAAGGGGGGTTTTTGTAAGCGAATTTGTAAGTTTTGCTGCAAAAAAGATTTGTAGACAAACGCTATTCACTTTGCGTTGTGTTTGTCTACAAATCTTTTTTTGCAGCAAAACTTACAAATTCACTTTAAAACCCCCTTAAGGGGGAAGCTGGCATCTAATTTTTTACAAAATGAGCTTTTAATTTAGTTATCTTTGAATTTCAATCGAAAAAAGTTTCTAAGAATATATTTCTCATTCAAGGCTAAGAACAACGAAAAAAAAATGATTTCATTTTTCATATAAAAATCAATTATTTTTTGTTTGTTTGTCTTCAAATCAATGATCAAAATGGATGTGAAGTTAACGATATTTCTTGTATTCGCGACAATATCTGTCACTCAATGCTCTCTTCTAAGAGCCGCACCGTATTATATGCCCCTGTGTAATAATCCCCATGAGAGAATGAATGCCTCTGGAGTCAAGCAATTTATATTTGCATCATTTTTGCAATGAATATTGTATGACCAAGGTCAGATTAGAGTAAATAATCATACGAATCAGATTATAGTTCAATGAAATTCTTCAGTAAATAATTGTTTTTATTTTATTTGAATCTCAAACGAAGACATGATTTCAATGTAATTCATAACTTATTAACGAAAAACTCGGCTTTTTTGGGCGCGTACACGTCCTGGCCTTTATAGTACTCGAGCACCTCACCGCCAGGTGCCAGCGTGAACACGTAGTTGAGCAGCAACTTGACCAAGCACACGCGTATCTCTAGCAGTGCAAACTGCTTCACAAAACAGCTCCGGTGTCCGGTGCTGAACGGTATGAACGCATAGGGATGGTGGGTGCCATCGAGGAAGCGTTCCGGCTTGAATAGCTCCGGCTCTGGCCATAGACCAGGGTCATGGTGAAGGGCATACGTCTGAAATATGATCGCTGTGTTCGCCGGTATTGTAATGTCTGAAGGAATCGATTGTAAATTGCATGATACAAATGGTTACTGCTTTTGTCCATAGGGTGCGAAATATACTACCTGTGCCACTAAGCTTGTAGTCTTGATTGGATTCACGGGTGATATTCGTGATCGGAGGCTTCAGACGGAGTGTCTCATTGATGACGGCATTCAAATACAGGCATTCGTTGAGCGATTCGTACGAAAAGTCTTTAATGTTCGCCAACTCTTCGCATAATTTCTGCTGACATTCACTGTTTTGGCACAAGTAGTGAATGACGTGCGCTATGACCGACGCGCTGACGCCGACGCCCGAGAACAGTATACCCTGGCCTACGAGCTCTTCGGTGGACAGTCCGTAAGCAATGTCACGCGCATGCCTGTCGTGGACAGTCACGTCGTGCGAGTCTAACATCACTTGAATTAAATCCTTTTCCGCTTTAAATAGAGGAAAGTATAGATAAAACAGAGCATATCTTTCCCTTTATTTGTCCCAAACCTGTCTTTCCTTTTGGTGTTCCGTCAGCTTTTCGCGCCGCCACTATATCCTGGATCAGTTGGTCGAAGAAGTTGATCGATTCTGACACAAAGAAGTTGAGCTTAAGGCGTCTGGCCAGCGCTGGCGCCTCCTCGATCACCACCTGACTCAGGGTCGAGTCGCGGAGCATCGATGCGCGCCACCCCTGGACCACAATGGGATGGAAGTGGTCGTTGAGCAGGTCCACGTTGATGCCGAAGAAGCACCGGGCGCGCGAGTGCTGGTTATAAACGCCGGCGTATTTGAAGAGATTTATCACTGAATGAATTATTTCATGAATTCTAAGAATATTCTGTTTTTGAGATAATTTCAGACCTTTTTTGTCGAACTTCTCCATGACTTTGACCAATAGGTCGGCGCTGTCCACCAACTGTCCCGTCATTGAGCGCAGTTTGCTTGGGGTGAAGGCCGGCGTCGTAAGCGCCCGTAGCCTCTGCCAGTCGGTGTTGCCCACCATATAGCCGATGCTCTTCGTGATGGGTGAGTCGCCCCTATCGAGATAGGGACGGTCGGGAAAGAGATGTGCGTCGCGCACCAGTATGTCCCGAATGAGGTCGGGCTCATTGACGACACAGTAGAGCTTTGATGTCAAGTAATAGCCGCCATATATTCGGCCAAATGTTTTCATATCATCCATTTGGCTCAACGGATGGGGTTTGAGATAACGGAACAGTTTTGGATAGTTGGCGCCTTTGACGCCATGTCGGCACCAGTAGGTGAACCGACGGCGCAAAACACTGTATATGTTTTATATAAAATAATACAAAAAATATTAATTAGCTTTTAATATAAATATAATTTTTTTATAAAACATTTCATACAATACAATGAATGCGATAAATGTTAGAAATATTGTTGAATACGTTTCCATATTATAAGGACAGTTGGTTTTAATTAAAAAACTAAAGTTCCTTTTTTTCATGGAATACTCCATCAGTTCTTATATGGCTTCAGATTTTAGTTTTTTTTTCACCTATTAATAGTCCCTCCCATCCCTTTGAAGGCCAAAATACTTTGCTTTTATCATAGAGTGCTTAACTATAAAGTTTTCCAACCATTTGCCTCCCGTTCCCCATAAGTCAAATAGCATAAGATTTCATTATTGGTTCAAATTTTAAACATTAAAAACAGTTTTATTCAAAAAAAAAATAATTGTTTTTAATTAAAATGTTATCACATTTAGTACTCAAGCAAATGTCTGTCCAATACAGTGTTCCCAACCCTTTAAAGGAATGTTGTTTATAGTCGGGATAAATGTTGTCATTTTGTCCTTTAGTGACATTGACGGCACGCGTCTTCAGTGCAATGTTTTTCAATTCTTCAAATCATTTAGTATTGAAATATAAAAAAAAATTATGTTTAATAAAATGCTTTTCATTCAACACAAACAAAAACAAAACAAAAATTCAATCATTTATTCAATTCTTAAGTTTTGATAACATTTTTATTGTTGGCTTTCATTGCATTTATAGCGCAATGGACTCTAAAGTGGATTATCGTCTCTAAAGGATATCCCGTATAGTCTTTGCGGGCCTTTTCTAACCAATACTTGGCCTCTTTGGCCGCACCCAATGCCAGCTTCGTTAGGCCCAACTCCAGTGCCGCTTCGGGTGCTATGAACGTGTCGACTTTAATACGGCTTTCGCTATAAAAAAATTCTTTCATTAAATACAAGAAAAAATAAAAATTATTTTTTTGATTACTTTCTAAAAATCTCTTCAAAATGTGTTTCCGCCTCCGAGTAGAGGCCCATCACTTTAAGGCAAACCCCTTTCATAAACAATAGCAGCAAATAGTTTTCAATGAATTTGTTATCGCTTTTCAATTGTGAGTCTATTGAGTGCAAAGAGTGACAGAGATATAAGGAATATAAAAAAGAATATTTGATTTGAAAATTTTTTTTTTTTGATTTCAATTCAAGTGTCGATAAAAAAAATAGCAAACAATCACTGAATATATAATACCATTGACTGTAAACTCATCCAAAGCGCTATCAATGCTTGTAATCATGGGTTTAATGAGGTTTACATTTTGTGCGACAAATGAATATATATTCCAAATGTAAAACAATTCCTGAAAAATATAATCAGAAAAATAAAATGTTTTTTGTTTTCCCATTGATTTCAATACAAAAAAAAAACAAAAAAATATTCAAAACATAAGTCACTGACAAATGCGGGCAAAACTAGCGTCTCGTTTCTCGTGAAGTACTTCTCCGCCGAAACACAGCAATACTTTTCAGGGGGTATTGTCTTTCCAGCGTATCTTATCTTCAGTTTTGGTACTTGTCTTCAAAAATATAAAAAATAAAAATATTTTTATTTATTCATTAAATCATTGAATACTTGAATATATACGAGACTCGAGTCTTCATATCCGGTATATTCTGTTCAGTCATTTTCATGTAGAGGAACGAGGCCTCGGCGTAGGCGAACGTGGCCGGAGACCAGTGACACTGGCGGCCGAGCATCGATGCATACCTGGCCGCCGAATCCCAGTCGCATTTGATTCTATAGAGTGTTATATAATATGGTTATAAATATTGAAATGTTTTTTGAAAAACAGATTACTTTTAACGTAATAAAAATGAAATAAAATATTTTTAATCGATTTTTAGTTAAGTTTAAAATTCAGGAAAAACTTTTGCACTGAAGAAGAAAAAAAACACAACAAACCCCTGACACCAAAGCAATTCCCACAGACATATGTTGTGCAGTTGTTTGAGTTCATTTTGAACGGACAGACATTCCTCGAATATGGCTATCGCTGTGTCTATTTGGCCACTCATTTGGCATACCTTTCCTTTGAACCATAAAAACCAAGCACTCTATCAGTGATGAGAAAAATATATTGAAATTTATATTTCAAAAAATTTGTTAAACAATTGAATACTTTATCACATTTTTTCAGCTCTTTGTCGACGATCGCTTCGACGCGCGTGAGGTTAGCTTTGCCCAAACCGAAGATCTGCTCCAAATAGCACTCGTAGGCACAGGTCAACAGTTGGGCCAAGAAGTGTCTCAATCCCTGCTCTTCAGCCACCGTATGGTTGAGTCGCTCTAAACCCAGACATTTATCGCCAGAAAAGCCCATAAACTCCAATAACTTGAGCACTCGTTGGGGCAGATGCGAGAGCACCAGATTGATGACACCCGAGCCTAATAGGGTGCCCGACTCGAAGTGCATACGCGTGTATGAGGAATGCCATTCCGTGCGCGTCTCCAATATAACCATACATTCCCTTTGAGGTAAACATTATTTTGATGTAAAAGTTATTCAAAAAAATTAATTTTCATTACTTATAAGTGATATAACAAGACCTCAAACCCAACGCCCCCTTAACTAACGACAGCATACTTTGGTCGCCGAAGAATGTCATCAACGCAGCCATGAGCTGCTGTTCCGCATATATGAGCTCCGAATGGACTTCATCTTCAAACAAAAGAGTGAAGACATCGAAAAAAGTACTGAAAATCACTGAACAATACCTTCGGTGTAATCGTCATAATTTGGTCGACAGAAGGCCTTCAATATAGCACTAAAAGACCCGGTTCTGCGAACTCTGTCACAAAACTTCTGTGTCTTCACACAGACTTTGGTCGCCCTTTCCATCTCTGGCTATGAAAGTGAGATAATATTCATTTCTTTGCCATCAGTTCCCCAGGGGTTTGACTCACACTTTCGAGGGTTAGAATGGCTTTAAGGAATACTATCAACGATTTCGTGTGCATATGATATATGCTATTCTTCGACCACTTCTCACACACTGTCAGCGCGTCGTTGTATCGGTTCCTCACGAGCAGCGCAAACGCTTCCGTACACTGTCGGAGGCTTTCCTCCAGAGTTGGTCTAACGCTGAAATCGTTGGAAATGGTTATTAAAAATCATTTTCTTTCACCAATTCGTATACCAATGACAACAACACTCAACACATATTTTTTTTGTTGCCATTCCTTCACACTCACGGATTGTCATCATTTAAGTGAAGATAATTCTTGTAAATTATATTACTTTTGTTGACATTACTTTCGAGCCGTTGGTTTTGTTTGTGATCATTGGATAACTTTCGGCCAAATGTGAGAAAATATTTTAATCAATGATTAATAAAAACTTTTTTTTTGATTTCATAAATACCTCAAACTTTTTGCAATCCATTTCGTTGTTCACAAAAAAATATTTAGCAAATAATTGGATCTAAAAATGAGTTCACTTTTAAATGAAAATAATTTTTGATATTTTTATGACTATTAAGAAAATGAAAATATAATAAGAATTGGTTTTTAAGAATTTTTATACGAAAAAACTTTAACCGTAAAAAATGAAGAAAAAAAAATATTTTTTTAGATGTGATTCAATTGAGAAAAAAAAACTTTTTGAATATTTTTAATATAGATATAATTACAGTAATACAAAAAATTGACAATCGATTAGAATATGTAATGAATTGAAAAACTCAATCAAAAACTCATATAAAAAAATATTTATTAAAATAAAAAATCCATTTAAAAAAATCATAAAAAAAAGTTTTTAACAAATAATTAAATCAAATATTATTTCTGATATAATGTTTGGAAATTAGTTTTTGTATTAGACATGAAATTATATGAAACATAATTTAGTTTAAACTTATGTTTACACCAGGGTCTAAACAATGGAAACAAAGAATTTAATAAAAAAAAAATTCATTGCATTTAAACTAACGGTGCTTTTCATTGCCAATAGACATACGTAGTGTTCCCACCTCTCCCGGTTTGACCGGGAGTCTCAAGGAATTGACTGATTTCTCCCGTCTCAAGGAAGAGGTCTTTCCTTGATATGGAGAACTCAAGGAATAATATTTTGAAAATTTATACAAAAAATCAATAATTTTGACTAAAAATCTACATATTTTTTTTTTATAAAAAGCTGTAAATTATTATCAAAATAGCAATAAATGTTTTCTTCATATAATCAATGATTGCTTTGCATTTGATTTCAAATATTTGAACAATAAAAAACGTTTTAATAAATCCTTAAAGTATTTACTGACATTTTTTGGACCAACACATTCTTGAGTTGAGTAAAGGAGTTCATCCCGCAACTGAAACTCGAATGTGTTGGGAACTAACAGATAAAATGTGCCAGAGTTTTGACAAGAAATTCAATAGTTACAGCCCTTGGAATCAATTCAAGATATTGCTATTCATTCACTTGCAAACAGTTTTTTAGTGAATTTGTGATCAATATAACCCTGAAATCAGACCACCATTGAATTAATGCTACCAAAATCTAATCAAAAATATAAATTTAAGTTTAAATTAAGACTATCACCAAGAAAAAAAAATTTCTCAAGGAAATCTCAAGGAAAAAAAATTTTATTCAAGGAACTCTCAAGGAATTTTTGATTAAATTTTGGAAAAATCAAGGAATATTTGTTTGAGAGGTGGGAACACTAGACATACGTCTGTATTGAATGAGAAGACATTGTGTTTGAAAAATAATTATTTTTCGAGTCATTTATATTTAAAACCACTTCTTCGGCGCCGGTGTTGAGCACCACCACAACGACGGCGCCGTCGGCGCGCTTGACAGTCAGCACCGACAGGCCCGGTATCTGTTCGCTACTCAGCTCATGTGCAATCCTCACCGATTCCGGTGCCAAGAATTTACTGAAATGTGCCAAAGCATAGAACGTGGGCTGTTTGTAGGCCTCGCCCGCCTCCCGATCTATATATACCGGCCCTCCGCAGCCATGTTTGGCCATCCATGTGAACCCGCCATCCATGTCCAGTGCCATATTCCACTCAACCCAACCGCTCACCCAATGAGAGAAATACATTTGGTTTTGAAAAAAGATTTTAAAGAATTTTTGGATTTTTTTCATTGCATTCAATAACACAAATGAGTTGTCATTAAGAAAAATATGTCTGAATTTCTCTCGTAATGTCATATCGATTGTTGTCAACGTTTTTTCGTTACTTTTGATTGCATTTCAAACATGTCTTCAGGAAAGCCTTCCGTTAAATATCGGACAACAGTTGACGTCAATGAATGCCATTATCTCTTCGACAGAACTGTTGGCATATTTTCTATCTATGATTGCATTCAAGTCTTGAACGGAACTCTTGAATCTGTTCTCCATTTAATCGGTTATTCCTTTCAACAAATCAATAAACCTTTGGGACAGAGCGTGGAGTTTATGGTGTCGTTCGCTGAAGACCAGATCCCGGCGCACATCAAAAATGATAGGCCCACCAGAGCTCATGTCGTCCAGTGTGACAATCGTTTGTATGGAGTGGTCGTCGACGAAGGAATGGCTCGTATTTGTGGTCACATCGAAAAAGTCATTCAAAATGAGCGACAAAAACCGTTACACAAAGCGGGCCTCAAAATCAGTGGCACCGGTATTATCAAAGAGACCACACTGTCATCGGATGATGAGGTGCACAAACGTATAGCCAGTGGTCAACAGGTGGTGATTGTATCAGAAAAGGGGTCACTATTTGTTGTGCCAAACGATGACCGAAACGGACACCAAATGAATAGTAAACTGACTCTAGTTTTGGGTAAAAATTCTTTACAGAATTTTTAAACAGAATATTCTGTGTATATATTTATTCTGTTCACACAATCAGACCATGGATTCGTGATTATAGACGTCTCGCCCGAAACGCCCGTCCATTGGATACGAACGAAGCAGCAGTTGAGAGACGAAAGACGAGAATCGACACAACTGTCCAAAAGTGAATCGATTATCGTCTCGTTCGCCGCCATTAGCGTCGGCGCCAACGATATCAAAATCTTCGGCGCCGGTAGTGTTGTCAACATTCCGCACATCAAAGAAGTCTATGATTGAAATGTGTTTTAATAAATGAAATGAAAAACAATTTAATGTTTTTAATATAAGATATAATTAATACAAAAAAAATTGACAATCGATTAGAATATGTAATGAATTGAAAAACTCAATCAAAAACTCATTTAAAAAAATATTTATTAAAATAAAAAATTGATTTTAAAAAAATCATAAAAAAGTTTTTAACAAATAATTACATCAAATGCTTTCAATAGCAGTGAATAAACTGTAATAATAGTGATTGAAATCAACTGTAGGTCTGATAGTCAGGGAGTAATACAGTTCGGACTCGATTTAAGAAATCAATCGGTGCTGACAAAAAGTTTTACTTATATCGAGTTTTTACTTAAATCGAATTCACAAAAAAGTCAATATTTTAATGAAAATCAATTAATGGTTAGTTTTAGACTTAAAATCAGTTATTTTGACTGTTTTGAAGCAATACATCTAATCTTATAGATATTATTCTCTATAATGTTAAGTAAATCATAGTTAATATCCGATCCAATGGTTTGTGTATTATATCAATCTGTATTACTTTCAATCAATTCAATCATTTTGTACTTCAATTCAAGTGAAAAAGTATTTCTTTTACGTTTGACAGACATTTTGTAACGAATAGTGAAAAACAATGTGTTTTTCAATTCAAATGAGGAATATTTTTGAAAAAATTACAGTTTTTTTACTTAAATCGAGTCAAAGAGTATACTGAAATATCATAGAGTATACTGAAATACATTCTCTTAAACCGAGTTTTTGCTTAAATCGAATTCTCCTAAATCGAGGCTTTTTAACATTACTTCCCCATAGGAGCGATCGGTGCTTTCAATTCATATGTCTTATATCGAGTTTTTACTTAAATAGGGGTCTCTTAAATCGAGTCCGAACTGTATATTCAGGGGAATAAACATACAAAAAGTATTGCAATATTTTTATTATATTTGTAATAATAAAAAAATAAAATAAAAGTAAACTAAAGATTAATAAAAAAGAATTACAAAGAGTTATAATAAGGGGTAAAAAGGTTGTCATTTCACAGGATTTGGTTGTCATGAATAAGTTATACACAATTTTTTGTTATAAAAATCATTACTTCGTTCATAATTTTCATTACATATCAGAGTATATAATATATAAATCGTATAATAAAAGCGAGAAAAAAAATAATTTCAATTCATTTCACTCGTGTTTCTCGTATTCAATCAATTCTTGCACAGAATTCACACAATTCTTGTCGCGCTTTTCGTTGAAATTCTTGACCCCATTCGATGTCTTGTATTGCGTTCGCAAACCGTATTTGCTATAAAAAGTGACCTTCACTTCGTTCTTGTGGCCCGTCCTCTGGTCGAACATCTGGCACGTGTTATATGGGGGCACATACAGGTGCAGCGAGACGGCCGGATACGTGTGGCTGCGATTCTCCACCCGATGTAAGCCAATCGAGTCGTTTATGTAGACGACATCATTGGCCTTCACCTGATTCTCGTCCAGAATCTTCATCTCTTCCATGCGCTCGAAGTTGTTGTTCATTTCAGTGCCGCCGTCGACGCCACTGGCGTTGTTGCCGTCCTTACAGCCGTCGGGCCATTCGAAGCGAATCTCGTGAAGACTTCCCGAAAGCATCTGATAATCAGAAGAATAATTGATTGCAAGAAATAAAACTAAAAAAAATTTATCATTTTTTTCATTACTTTCATAAAGCAATGCGAGTTCGAGTGGTCGTGTATGCTTGACCCCTGGCCTTCGGACCAGCACACGAGCATCAGATTGTATTTGCCGTTCCCCTTATCGACGAGATTTCTCGTATATCTATAGAAAGACAAAAAATATATTTTTTTTATTATCAATCAATTGCTCGCAAAATATGTTTACACAAAAAACAACTCAAAAAAAATAATAACTTTTTTTCGATATGATTAGAGAATAAAGAAAAACACTCTTTGAATGTAAAGTCATTTAAAGGGCTTTAAAAAAAATATATTTTTTATATAACTTTTATATAATTCCTTTCAATTATAGAGTGCTTTATATCTCACTTTATCTCATAATCGCCGAAAAAAATAAGTTTTTTTGTTATCATTAATTAAGAGAACAAATAATAATATATTTTTTTCTCTTTAGATATTATTTATTAATTAAAACAGATATTTATCACACGTTTTGTGAGATATGGAAAACATTAGATGAGAGCCAATATGTCTGTCATTTTAATTGCAGATAAGATTCTTGTTATTCGTTTGAGACGAAAATCATTTATCAATAAATTTTTTTATACAAATATATAAAAGACATCAAAAAATATAATAAATTCTTGTTTTTACTCAAAAATCAATTCATTTCTGATAAACAAAATGACACAAAAATTATGTTAAGATTTGATTAAATATTTTTTTCATATAAGAAATGAAATTATTTTTCTAAAATATTATCAATAATTTTTCAACTTTAAAACTATTGGAAATAAATATAAAACTGATTTTCATATACTGTTTCCATAGAGTGCCCACACATTGAACACACATACAATCCCTTTGGACTAATTCTATGCAGACATGTCTTTGCAGAAAAAGAAATGACTGATTCTTATCACTGAAGACGACTTTACACATGAATTACTGATTCTTGTCGCTTGATATCGACATCGCCTGTCAAACACATTGACCTTGGCCACATACGCACATACAACTCAAGTGGTATTTTCCTGTGCGATAAATAAACTGTTTGACCCCCTGTTAAAGTGGACGGGATGTGTGCACACCGTTCTCGTAGGCATCCATTGATAAAAATAAAATTCAATTGTAATACAAATATAAGATAAATGTTTCGCATGTTTAACAACACTCACAAACAAACAGTTCATACGAAGTGATTTTTAACCCTTTCCTCTCTCCCTGTCTTAGAGACTGCGTCTCTCTCTCACTCTTATCGAGAGCTAAACACTTAATAGTCTGAAAATTCAGACAAAAAAAAATAACTATTTTTTAGAGTGTTTTCTATTAAACTAATTATTCAAACAATGAAAGACAAAAAAAACAATTTCAACCCCTTATTCAGCACTTTTAAAGGGGGAAATTGAATATAAATATTCATAAAATGTGTCGGAATCTACACTACATACTTGTGTTTGTCAAAGTGAGCGAATTTTTTCCATTCAATGGGATTACTCTTATATGAGAGCAACAGATTCTGTACGTAATCGACATCAATGGCATCGCCGTCGAAGATGACCCTCAGGTGCGCCACCAACTCATCGAACGTCTCAATAGTCGGTATGGCTTTGTCTTTAGTAAAATCACAACTCATTTCTCGTTGTATAATAGCAGTGAATATTCAAAAAAAAAATTAAAACAACAATTGAAATAACTTTTATAAAAACCAATGAAATGATAAAAAATTAATTATTTTTTGTGTTATAACAAAAAACGTCTCAAAAATTGCTTATAAAATACTTTTAAAATATATTTATTAACTATTAATTAAGTGTTTGATAAATGAAAAACTTTTCTCTCTCTCTGTGTCTCTTGATTTGAGTCACACTTTTATAGTTATAATTTCGTTATCATAAGCACTGGTATGTTCAGTATATGCTGTGATAAACACATACAACACAACTATCATCAGCACTGGCGTTATCGCTGGTCGAAGACATTCACGCCATTCGAGAGTGCAGTGAAAAATCATATGTAAATCCACTGCATAAAAATGAGCCCCTTTTTTTGAGTACCCCTTTCTTCATTGGTGGAAGCACCTTTTTATCCGGTGCTGTGTATGTGGTTTATAAATAGCAATGAGTTGTTCGTTCACTTTGAGCCAAAAAGTACTGTATTATATCCCAGGCCTCGCACTGACAGCAAAAATGTTGTCTTGAATATTAATAGCATTTTTCACGTAATAAATACTATGGAAAGAGAGAGAAAAAAATCACTAATTGTTATAAAAATTGATTAATCATTAGAAACACAAATGAATGAATTAATTAACAATAAACTATACCTGGTTTTATCATCAGTAAAAAAAATATTTGCCCCCAAAAAACAACATGAATATCATTGATGAAAATGAATATTCATTTTTTCGATTAAAATATTATAATTATATTTTTTCGTCAATAAAAACAAATAAATACAAAAAATATTTTTTTTGTTTTAACAAATTTTTAGTTTAAAAATACAAATGAGTTATCCTTTTGTAACCAGAAGTGAATGTCGTGGATGTTATTCCTGTCCCAAATGTGGTGCTCATATATATGCCGGTGCGCTCGTGATCCGCAGGAATAGGGTCAATGTGACCAACCGTTTTGTGTGTGTGTGTTTGCAGACATTTATTAATTGATTGCCTTTTTTTGTCATTAATTAATTGATTTTTGATTTTAATGAAAATTTTAACAAAAATATTAAAAATTATTCAAAAAACTTATTGAATATTTATTAGCATTAATTTATTTAAATATTTTGTAATTTTTTTTTTGTTATTCATTACTTCATTGAAAGGAATTTTGTTTAAAATATGTATAAAAATAATTTTTAAACAAAAATATATTGTATTTAAAACTTATTGATTGAATAAATTTTCTGTGTTTTTATTATTCAGAAAACCCTTTCGTCTATTAATTATTATACATGTGTATTGAATGGGGAATTCCCCTCAAAGCCAAAGAGAGAGAGACGGTATGTAATGAAAAATGATGGGCAAAACAAACTTTACATTACAAACAACTGTACAACTCTTTGGGCTCTTTTTGAAGCACTCGACTCAAGACTGCCTAATAATAGTCTATCAATCATTTCTCATATGATTTGACAGAAAAATTCAATTATTATTCATTCAAATATTTTGACTCAAATAAACATTTTAAGGAATTTTTTCGTTGTATGAAAATTGTTGAGTCCTTTCAGCCCCTAATTTGAACATTTTCTTACCCTTCGATGACATTGTCTTACAATAAAATGACTTTAATTTCAAAAATTTTTATATAAAAAAAGAAATTATTTTTTTTAGTAAAACATTTTTTTAGGAATTTATTTGTATGAGAATTACTAAGTCCTTTCACCCCCTAATCTCATCACATTTCTTATCCTTCGATGACATTGTCTTACAATACAAAAAATGACTTTAATTTCAATGAATTTTAAATCAAAAAAAAATAAAAAATAAATTATTTTTTTAGTAAAACTTTATTAGGAATTAATTTGTTTAAAAAATTTATATAAAATTTATTCTTTTAGACGAAAAAACAATACAAAAAAAACTTTTTTTTTTTACTCAACTAATGTGTGAAATACATGTAGTAATAGATATGAAGGCACACAAGGAATGCGAAGTAGTCTAAAATGTTTGTCAATAATGGCATCAATTCATTGAAATGTATATCATTTATGGCATTCGTATCGCTTTTACACCAAATACTCAACGCGTTTACCATTAGTGCAAAGTATGGTAAGAAATAGTATGACACATATCATCTGAAACGACCAGTGCGTCGGCGAGAGTGGTGTTGCGCCGCTGCAGGCGATGCCCGAGTGGGTGAACGTCCACTTGATCTGGTCGGGCGAACGGCACCGACGGTCTGAAACGGGTTGAAAACAAACAGAATATTCGTTAGAAATAAAAAACAAAATTTTTTCATGACTTTAGAGCTAATGACTGCTCTCTGTGTGATAGCACTTGACATACCGGTGCAATTGGTGCCGCCCTGTACTTGCGTTCCCGACTGTGAGCTCAAAGCGATGGCAAAATGAAGTGCCGGACACGACTCAAACGTCTTTCCCTGACAGGGATTCTTCACAGTCCAGGTCACTTCGCCGCCGTCCTCCTTGGCCTCATCGCACCGGCGCTCCTCTCGCTCTGGTATGAGATAGCGATCGAAACACACTTTGATTCTCGACTTCTCCGCTTTGAACTACAGTTCCCAATGGATGTCAAAATGAAATCATTGTTCACATGATATATCAATATTTCAAACTAACCCTCATATAAATGGTGTAGCTCTTGATGAAGTACTCCGGGTACATGGCCCAGTACTGTTTATACCCGGGCGTTATAAAGCCCTCGAACACCTTGTCCACGGACTTCTTGACCCGACATTCGTTGTGTTGAAACGTTTGCGGCGTTTGCAGTATTTTGTTCACTAAGTCCTGGCCCTTACTCTGAGCCGCATCCGAGCCCTGACCCATTTGGATCCAGTCCTCATCCCTGCGCAACAAGTCGGTGATGTCCTCCTTATTGAGCGTGGCCATAAACAGCGTCACGTCCCGGTGCTCGTATCGTAGCCTCCATTTAAAGTCATCATATTTGCGCTTTCCCTCCCTGTCCGTCGGCACCGGCTTTAAGTTTCCGTAGTCGAACCACACGAAGTTCTTCGAGGGAACGCCGGGTAAGTCGGCTTTCTTGAGCTCAAAGTCTTGCAGTGTTTTGTTGATCAACTCCATAACCAACGGTCTGTCCGTTATAGACATCTGTCCTAAAAAAATAGTACGAAAAAAAATTCAGTTTTTTTTCAACGAAGACTTCAATCGAAATCACATACTGTTGTCAAAGTAGGCGGCGCTACAGGAGGCGCACTGGGATGAGGTGGTGTTATACGCCAGCGCATAGAGCGGTGTCTGCAGCAACTGGTTATTCTCGTCGACGATATTGGGATTGTTAGTGCCCTGGCTGTTGACGAGCACCGATACGGAGCCGCCATTGCGGCCCAGACTCAGCATTTGGACCACTTTTGTGATCAATTCGATCTCTTCGGTGAAGCCGTCCAACTGGGCGGGCATGTTGTCCATCATGAAGAACACGTCCGCCGACGACTCTAACGGCGCGCCCTTGATGTCGGTGCCCACCGGAGGGTTACAAAAGTCTCGTTCATCTGTTTGTGAGAAAATAAATATTAATTTTTTGTTTAAAATAATTAATGAAAAAAATATAAACTTTTTTAACAACTCTAAAATTCTTGAATATCAGGGGCTTTAAGGGGCATAAAAATCCCATCAGGGTCTCATTTTATATCATGGGCACGTATAAAAACAACTGACCACTAGGTTTGTCCTGAGCGGCGAAGTTCATAAAGCGTGTAAACGAAGGCCACGTCTCGGCAACGAAGCCCGTGAGCTGATTGTCTGCGTACGAGCCCTCGTAGAACACGCCATTCCACACACGTATGTAATTTTCGGCCTCTTTTTGCACTTTGTTCTGCAGTTCGCCCGTCAGGCCATACCCGCGCTGGCAGACCGTCGAGTCCCCAGCGATGCCTTTCGGCGAATAGTATTGTCTTAAGATTTGACTCAAACTTATTGTCGGATTCTTTTGCAATATCGACGGCAGACGGCGTCCGATATTCCACCCGTCCAGCCCTCCCCTCAGCTCAGCCAATGTGGCCAGCGTTCCATTGGTCTTCAACTTGTATCGGGTCTGACAGGCACTGGAATTCCATTCGCCGGCAGCGCCAAACAGTACATCGCCTGACGGCACCTGAAGGCCAGAGCCGGCGTCAATGCCCAACAGGTCCGATAGGGTGACGCCTATCAACGGGTCGAGCTGTCCGTCGGGTATTCTGTCGATGACACCGTCCGGTAATTTCACGATGGCTTTGACCAAATCGCGTACAGTTCGCGGCGCCGGCTGTAAGAGGCCGTACGCGGCGCCCAATAGCACTCGGTTGGCGGCAATGGCGGTGATCTTGTTGTTGAGAAAGCTGGCCACACCCTTCTCACGGGGCCGGCGGGTCAGGCGCATCATATTGGCGCCAAGAGGCGACCTATTGGCACGAAGAGGAACAGTATTATAGTATAGGAATGGTATGAAAAAACACTCGTTTGCTAACATTATGGGCCGTTTTGGCTGCAGTTCCTGACGTCTCACCCGTTCCACTCTATCGGCGCGCTTATTATCATCCGTGCCCTTCATCTCGACATCAGTAGTCTGTTTGGGATCCTGTTGTTTAGACTCCTGTGCCTTAAACTGTTGCGGCTGTCGCACCGTCTCCTGAGGAACGGGCGACTTATTAGGCGTTTTGGGCAAAAACGTCGACTGAATGGGCGTTGAAGTGTTGACCACCTTTTTGGCTGACATTCCCTGTGAAGGGGTATTAAACTTGGGCTTCTGTGGCGCCCTTGACATCTGTATGGGCCGGTCGTACACGTGCTGTATGTCCTCGTCATGTCTGGCCGTCTGGTTCACGGTATGGGAAATGGTGTAAAATAGGGCACACTTTTCGTCCTCCGTCAGCGTCTCCTCAGGAAAGTCCATGTTTCCGATGGACGACTGGCCCGAAGGCAACAGTATCTCGTCGGTGATGCGCCGGTGCTTCATCTCCATAGGCGTTATCATGTTGATGCCGCCGTGCATTTGTAGGCCGTCCACATGAAACCTGACATACATTTCCATTTCATTATATAATCAATTTTAACGTTCATTTCATTTGAAGTAAAAAATAAATGAATAAAAAAAAATATATTTAAAATAGTTTTCAAAGAATGAGAAATCATTTTTGAAATTTAAAGGGGCTTTAAGGGTGCGCCTGATTGATATCTGGGTCATTTCAAGGGGTTTAATATTCGAGAACCAATGCTATGATTTCAGTAAAACATTCACTGATTTTTTTGTGAAAATGTTTTGTGAAATGAGATTCTTATGAATGGCATTCATATGTTAGAATAACCTTGGCCACTCTGTGATGCGTGACAAACATATTGTAATCGTCGCATACCGTTCCCCTACATGTGCTCTCGCATAGAGTCTCACCTCAACTATAACCCATTGGTTATTCTCATAGAATATTCACTTAAAATAAATGACAATTTATTTTAAAGAATTGTTTTTTCACTTCAAATATAAATTATTTTTCAAACAGAATAACAGACAGAATATTCTGTGAGTGTTTTCCACAAACCTTCTCAAAATCATGACAATGAGCTGCTGTGCGCTGAGCTCAGGCCTCTTGGTCTCGACCTTCTCGATGAGTGAGATGAGGTTCTCTATGGACATCCCAACCGGGTATTGCTGGCCCAAAGTCCACGGCTTCCTATCGTACGTCTCATTGAAGCAGTTGTCGTTTATGAGGTTCAGCCGATCGGGTGTTAATGATATGCAGACAATGGATGCCATAAGCGATGAGACGATTAATATGAGTCGAAATATTATTAATGAATTCATTGTTTAACAAAAAAAATATGTTTTGAATGAATGAATGGGAAAAAAATGTTTTCGTTTTTCTTATTCTGAATTCAACGATGAGATGAAAAATGAGAAACACTTTTGAAATACAAAAAAAAAACAAAAAATAAATAAATGACAACAAAATATAAGTAGAGATTAGTTGAGTATCAAAAAAGAAATGCTCAAAAAACACACCATTCCTTATATGTGGTGTTTAGAGGGTTAGCCTTAATTGTGAACAAGTGTTCAATAATATTAAATAACTCTATATATAAAAAAAATTTTGTATTGTTTTTCTATATGTATGTCTGATATCACACATAGAAAAAACACTACCTTTTTATGGACTGAAATTCATTTCGGAAGTCATTTATCACCAAAACTATTACTCAGTCATTGAATTGTATTGAAAGAAAGAGAGCGCAAAAAATTTGTCTCAAAGTTTTTTTCGCTATAAAAATATTTGATTGCATTGTCATTAAGTAAGCCATAACGGAATCTTTGACTACAAGTCTGTCGTTATCGTTGTTTAGTAACCATAAGCAAAAGCTAATATTGAGACAGTGGTGATAGCCAGGGCTGGCCATAGATCGCCAGGTGCTCAGAACGCATAGCTCTATATTCTAACACCTATTACAACGACATTCAAATGATTTGAGAATTAATTTCACACAAAAAAAGTGTTTATTTTTTATTCACAACTTTTAACGGTATTACGCTATGCTAACTGACCTCCCGGGGCTCAACTGCTAACTGTGCCCCTCTATTCAGATAGCAAACCCTATAAACAGAATTAGTCTAATAAAAAACATATATATAATTGCAGATTAGATAAGAATATTCTGTAAATGAATTGCAAAAGAAAAATATATAGTAATTTGTGATTCATTTGCAACAAATATATTGTTTAAAAATAAAACCCTTTAATTGTCTGTGAGTTTATTTAGTCTCAAAAATATAAATACTATTCTTTATCATGAAATGAATGCATGAATTCATATTCAGGGTTAGACTAATTTGAAATTTATTTTCCGTAAATATTTATTATTTTTATGTCAAAAAAGTCGTTTAAAAGACATTTTATGTGAAAATATCGCTTAATATTCATATACTGTTAGTATTTGAAGACAAAAATGTTTACATTGTTTTCAAAATCAAATGTTAAAGAATTTTTCTGTAAATTTCCTGTAATAACAAAACTGTTTCACTGTCTGTGTCTTTGTTTACAACAAATTCTGATAACAAACAAAACGTTAAAATTATATTAAAAATTGATATTAAAGTCACACAAAAAAACTCTGTTTTCAATAGAGAATTCATTTTTAAAGTGTTTTTCAACGAAAAGGTTTGATGAAATATAATATATAATCCGATGATTAAAACTAATGATAAACATCTCTATAACTGTTTTTGCATTTATTTTCATAACTTATCATAAAATATAAGTATTAGTAATGTTTACAATAACTATAAGTCGCGCAAAAAAAAAAAAAAAATATTTCAGTTCTGATTGCATAGAATTCACTGTAAAAAACACACACAAAAGTTATGACTCTTTTTTTGTTTGTTTAATCAATGAGTAAAATATTAAACATTTTTCTCGTATTAATCGGAAATAAAATGCGAGAAAAAAACTAATTTCTTTAAACAATAGAAAAAGTTATTATCATTTGTGCGAAAAAAGTAAACATTTTGATATGAAATCAAAAATGAATTTTTGTTTCAGAGATTTTGTGAATAAATTTTTTTTGCTATCATTTTATCAATCGATGAAAGAATTCCTGACAAACAAAAGTAGGAGAAAGGCTATTCCGGCAACTACCAATGAAAAAGCCGTATTCCGTAAACACCACCCCTTTTATAAAAACGG
>JAQIXR010000745.1:0-20288 GCA_034700825.1 Quadroppia sp. Gr-Ori-00064 | reverse complement strand
TCTCTCTCTCTCTCTCTCTCTCTCTCTCTCTCTCTCTCTCTCCCTCCCTCCCCTGCCATAGGTATGGCAGCTCACACCTCAACATCACTTTTTTAGATCGCAAACAACGGTAGCTTAAGATTAGGTCCACTTTGTTCTGAGTTTATGGAAACAATAGCACCGGGAGTGAAGGGAATGAAAAATTATTTTTCATTATTATCTCATAATTTAATGTATGGTAAAAAATGGATTAAAATCGAGACATAATATCAACAGCGAATACACGGGTGAAAGTCATCGACACAATACCGAGAGCGCATTGTATTACAGGCAGAGGCACTGGTATGCCTGTGAACGATAGGGACTGGAGGGGGATGGGGGGAAGTGTGCGCACATCTCTTAATGTTATCTTATATTTGTAAACCAGATATTGCCGAATGGCTTCACCCGATTAGGCCCAGAGAGAGGCCGATGATCGCAATTGTTATCATTTAATGTCTTATATGTCTTTATAGACGAATCTATTTTTCATTCCAACCCTTAATCTGAAAATTGTTTCTTATTTTTGCTATTCGTTCACATAATATGAAAAATTCTCTTATGAGAAGAGACTCAGAGATAGAGAACTGTTTCTTCAGTATATCTTTAGCACCAAATTGTTTGCCAATAACCGATAGGGCACTGGTTATTGAGGTTTATTGAACAGCGCTTTTTCTCTCTCTGTCAATGATAACGTTCCCTATCATTAAAGGGTAACTAAAGTAGGGTTTTAATTGAAAATTAAGTCCAAACAAAAGGCTATGAGTTGTCAACGTATGGAACGTATAGTCGAAGCTGTGTTTCACTGAATCTCATAAACAGTTGACCAAAAAGTTTGACGTTTTTTTGGTGTTGAATAAGATTTGTTTAAAGCATATAATGGTCTGAATATGTGATCAGAGCTTCTGAACCCATACTACCAATAGTTGTCTAATAGTTGTGTAATATTTTTTTTTCACTGAATTTCTCTTATCGTTAAAAAGCCAATAGTTTTTACTAACACTACTGTCGAACCTATGGGAAGATTTACAGATACCAGTGCTCTGGTGCTTATCAGTAGACTATCTGGTGGTTACGTGACGTTCAAAAAATATAAAGTTCATTAAATAGACAAAAATCAAAATAAAATATTATTTTTGCGAAAATATATTTAACATTAGCTGTGATTTGAATCTATTTTGCTTTAAAGGCAAAAAAATATTAAATTCTTATTCAAAAATCACTTATTATTAGACAATAAACACTTTTAAGCAAAACATTTAAACAATTTAGTCATACGTTTAAAGTATTTAACGTTTTATTATATTTAAAAAAAATTGTTTATATTTTTTTGTGATATTGTATTCAATAATAATAAACTTAAGTCAAGAATATTCTTAATTGAATTCATTGAGAAAGTTGTTTATTGAGTAAAACACTGTAACCGACGTCTCAATAATAGCTTCTAACTATCATAACATACCTGTACTTCATTTCACTACAGAGTTTTCATTACAAATAATTACATTTTGATTAACAGAAAAAAAATAATTAAACTTTTATTTCATTTAAAAACATTTTCTTCAATCAAAGCGAGAAAATGTGAACAAAAATTTATAGTGAAATAAGTCATAAAATTTAGCGATAATTACAAATGTTTGGAATTATAAAAGCAATGCTAATTGAGTCCAATGAATACCATTGCCAAACATATCCTGAACATTTTATTTGCCTTTTGGGTTATCATTTGATTTGAGTTCTAGTTTATACATAAATCCCGGATCAGTTAATGTTAACCTTTAGTTCAAGAAATACCTATTTCTATATCAATAGTAATAATCAATAGATATTATAATTGAAGCTTTGATTCCGTTTTGATTTTATGTCTTTATTTCTTAACTATTAGTTATAAAAATTGATTAAAATATATGTTTTATTATTCAGTTTTTTTCTCAATTTTTATTGAAAGATAAAACCGCACAAAATATATATATAATATTTTTTTGATTTTCTCATATAAATTGATCACAACTTTTAGGGTCTAAAACAAAAAAATTATCACAACTTTATTTGCATTCCTATTGGTATTTATATAACTTAAAAGTGAAATAAGTTTAGATTTGAGGCAAAAGTTCTTATCTATTATTATTGCACAGTTTTAAAGCAAAGAAAAATAAAAATAAAAAACACCTGAGCTTTGAGTCATGAAATGTTATCTAAATTATAGAATATATAGAAAATTTTTGAACAAAACTGAGGAAAATATTACTTTTAAATGTATTTTCGAAAAAAAAAATTTCAATGAATAGATAGAGATATTATGTTTTTATTCTCGTGTTTGGAAAATATATTTTGATTTTTCTTTTTGATCAAAAACTTTATTTTTTTTCATATAAGTTATCGCTTATGAAAATCTCACATAAAATATATATTGAATTGAAAACTGATATTGAATTTAATAATACTATAATTTTGTATTGTGTTTTAGCCTCAGAGCTCAGGCAAACAAAGGCTCTCAACAGTAATAGGTAATTGTTATCAGACATTAGATCTATTGTTTGTTAGTTATGCTAACTTTTCAGGGCTTAGAACAGCACTGGTATTGAATGGAGAGAGAGATAGAGATAGTGTTTGGGTCACAATAGTTGTGTGCTTTCAATATAAGTTATAAACTATTTTTTTATGATAAGAATATAGCACACAATCACTAGATATTGTCTTAAGTATTTGCCCGAACACTATCTATGGCTCAGTGGCCACCGAATTGTAGACCATATCTGTGCCCACACACATAACAACAGCACAATTACGACATATAATGCATTTAAAAATGTTTTTCATTCATTAAATACTTTTTTTAAGCAACGATTTTCTCCATTCAGACAGAGTTTGGATTAAAATACACTTTAATTATACAACGATTTGTTTGCATAAAAAACAATGAGAAATAAAAGAAGAAAATCAACAAAAATCAACACAAAAAGTGCATTTCATATGACTTACAGTCAGTCATACCATTGAATTGAATGCAGACAAGAAATGCATTATTATTTTTGACCAAAAAAAATATAGATTACATTCAAAGTAATATTATTCATAATATCTATGTCTGAATCAAATACTGTGTTATGAATAAAGCGTTAGTTTTTTTCATATCTAATCTATTATTTAATTCGACGGACAATGGGAACGGGACTTATATTAAGTGCCCTATGAATAGGGATTAGACTGTATTGGGCACTGTAGTTAGTGATGAAGTGATTGCAAGTTATCATATCATGAGTGAAACACCTTTGCATTTTGGTATTGAGCGCCGGGGCTATTGCATAAGAGCTATGGTGGTGAAGGGCAGCCGGCGCTCAATTGCCACTGGCTTTATCCCCTCCCAAAACGTGAGTCCCCATCAATTGTCTGACCATTAAATCGTTTAACTTATTTTATACTTTGTTTGCCAGCGCTTCCAATAACACTCAACGCCCGGTTCTCTGCGAAAGCACTGATAGAAAAAATGAATTATCGTATTTGAAGATCAAAACGAGCCAACAATCATTGGAGAGGATGGCTGTATGTGTGTGTGCTTATGCCTGTGCGCTCTCACCACCACTTCCATAGGAAAGGCAGCGCTGCAAAAGTGTATCATAACTTGCATTTCACTTCACATATAAATTATATGAAAAATCTCTTTACATAAGACTAATGATAAGGTGTGGAACTCTTCTGACGTTAACATCAATTATATGTATTTTGTGTTTTATTTCTTTCTTTTTCGTTTGTTTTCTTTCAAAACAAATTTGACTGAAATTTTCATCAATTATTTCTATAATTTGTTTGTCTGTTGACGTGTAAAACAATATTATTTTGTCATCCAATGAATATATATTTAGATCTCAATTCTGACAACGAATTTCTTCACAATAAATATGTCTATAAAATATATAAATAAAACTATTCTTTGCGCTGAAGAACAGCCACTTGAGATCAACAGGCAGTTCATCGATAGGACCAACAAATATAAACGCATTTATTTATAGACATTTTCAATGTCTCCGCAAAGGAAACGAAAAATTTTAATTAAGACTTTGAAATGCATTTTCAGTTATCGATAATTGCAGTGAAAATAAAATTAAGATTAAAGTGAATTAAGAGAAAAAGAAAAAATAATAATATTTTCCTATCAATAGTAATCTCAACGAATATTTTTGGGTGTGTTTTGAGTTAGGGATCAAATGAGAAATTTTTTTTCAATACAATATATTGTATGCGAGAGAGAGAGAGAGAGAGAGAGAGAGAGAGAGAGAGAGAGAGAGAGAGAGAGAGAGAGAGATTTGATTGAAGAATATATGCATTTATTGTGAGATATCGTCAGTAATATTGGGTCTAAAAGTCTATACATATTTTGCACACATCTCTGGCATCTGAGATAACAGTGCAAAAAAATGGATCGACTGTTCGGTACATATCAGTGATTTGCCGAACGCCTAACCATTGCCATTATAACAGCAACACAACAACAGTACACACAAGAAAGAAGTGCATCCAATGCCATGGAGTCGATCCTATTGGCAACTGATGAGGGTTTGTGTTGCTCTCAAAACTCTTATCAAAGTCTCATAACGTTAGTCGAAATGGTCTGTAGTGTGTGTTCGCCTGTTTGGAGCCGAGATGCCAGAGATTGCTTCCATGTTATCTATACTTTCTATCGGTGCTCAGCAAACACAGACTCTCTCTCTCTCTCTCTCTCTCGCTCTCTCTCGCTCTCTCTCTCTCTCTCTCTCGCTCTCTCTCCTACCAGCGCTCACACGAATATCTTAACCGATGTGCACAACCGATAAGCCAAAGTGCACTCTCTTATCGGTTTCATATCTCTCTAACTTCTCTCTCTATTCCATTGCCTCTCAATCTCTAAAACAGCAAAAACTTTGCTCTTTTCGACCAATTATGGCACCGGAGCTTATCTTATAAATTGAGCCCATTTTTAAAAAGTCGATTCAATGCAAACGCTAACCAAAGGCCCGAACAAAACTATAATACAGTTTTTCATTTATGATATGATATATTTTTGCCACAAAAATATTTTCACTTTTAAAATACAAAATAATAAAAACAGTGAATAATTGGCTCTATGTTTGAAAACGAGACAAATATATTGTGTGCAAACTTTTCGCACACAAAACCATGACTTTAGTCAATGGTTTGCATTTACTTATAAATTATTATTAAAACTCATTTTCAGAGATTTTTATGATTTTAAAAATGAAAAATTGTTTTTCAACTCTAACTCTGTTCTAATTCTTTGCTATCTTTTCACTGAATATAATGAGAATGTGTTTTAATATAGATATCAAAACATTAAATAAAACTCTCTCTCTCTCTCTCTCTCTCTCTCTCTCTCTCTCTCTCTCTCTCTCTCTCTCTCTCCTCTCTCCTCTCTCACTCATCGCTATCGCAAATCCAATGATATTTTTTTTTTGTATTTCCTTTGCATTAAAACATAGTTTGTATTGAAAAAAGTAAACCTAAATAACAAAAAAATTATTTAAAGAGCAAACGATTGTGTCGTTTGTTGTGTGAAATGTTGTACTTCTCTCGACGTGAAGTCTATGTGAAGTCTTCCTCGTTTTGGCGTTTATTGATTTTAACTAACATTCCCGACGACCAACTGATAAGCACAACTGATTAGGAAATCTCTCTCTAACACACACTTTATGATTATTATTATTATATATGTGTCTATATATATACAGCCATTCCATACAGTGTTGGTATATAATGAAAAAGTCAGTTAAATCTCGTTATAATCAAAACGACTTCTACTTAAATGCTAAGCAAAAATCTATTCACAGAAAAGCAGACTTTAGAGTGGATTTTGATCTACAAAAACAACAATAATATTACAAATAAACTGAATATAATTTTCAGTCGAAAATTGATTTTAATGTCGAATAAAACTATCGATAAATCTGAGAAAAACTTTTTTTTTCTCTCTCTCTCTCTCTCTTTTGAATATCGCTTTTCTGTCGTCGACTGAAAACACAATTTTTGACGACTTTTTTTTCGTAAATATTATGAACAGACATAACAGACAACGAAAGAAATATTACTGAAAAAAAAATAATAAAAAGGAAAATATTTACACATTTTTTTCTACTATCAAACTATAAAATCATAATTGATTTTGACTTTTGAGTCGATAATTAATTAATTAATTAATTGAAAAGTGCTTTTCATAACCAAAAACACCAGCGCTCACAATATGTGACCTAAAATTCTCTATAACTCTTAGTAATGATAATTAAGTTTTTCTTTTTGTTTTGCTATCAAATGTGAAAAAGAGTTTTTCAAACGACACAATCAAATGATATATCAATTCATACAAACAATTATATAATGAAAAACACATATCAATGAGAATATGAATTAGTTATTAGATTATATATTTTTTTCCCCAGAATTTGATGTTCACTTCAATTGATTGCAAGAGCAGTATATATGGCGTGGAAGTCTTCAGGTATAGGATTACAGGCCTATTCAGACATTGCTTTTGGGGGCAAAAAACACACTCTTCTGTGAAATGGACTCAAATCTATATAAGAGTTATAAAGATATGAGATATTGAATGGAAGTGAAAAAAATTGATTACAACTGGAAATAAATATCCATTTCTTGTGTACAAGAATTTATCAGTTAATCAATTATTAAATATTATCACAAAATAATATTCAAAGCGATTGAGACGTTTGTATTACAGCGTCTGAAAGCCATAACACACACACAAAGTGAATACGAAAAACACTCTTCGTTTGAGAAAAACATTCACAAGAAATGTGTTTCACTTTATACGTGAAACACGTATTGTGTTTAATATTATTAAAAATACGTATGAATTGATTAAATATATTTATATTTATGATTGAATCAAATGTAATGAAAGAGTCGTCTTATCGACGGTTCAATAGCTTATCAGAAAAAAAACTCCACATTAAGTTTGCTCTCATATCAGGGTATAAAATACACCTCTTATCTATCACTACATAAAAACTAGTTATAAGAATATATCACTCAATAAGAATGAGTTTAAATGTACTGTAGTTTAATATTACGTATTCTTTCAATAAATATCAATTAAATTTCCCCCTTATTTTTTGGCTGAAAAACAAACACTTATTTCGTTCTCCAATTTTGACGCCTTTTTCCATTCAAATGAGAATTCATTTTATGAATAATTAACACAAATTTCTTATGAAAAGACATATTATATGTAAAATCATTTGCAAATGAAAATCGTTTATCTCTTTCTCTATTCAAAGTATCTCTTATTTGAGTAAATCTTTTCAATTTTGCATTTATTATCAAAAAATGTTTGTTTGAGAGAAGAAAAAAAAATTGTTTTCTAACTTTTAAGGCAATCAATCACAAGAACAGTGTTTTTCAAATATATTATTCTTAATCAGATTTATAATAAATCCTTTTATATCTGAAGAAAGTTTTTACTTATTTATAATTTTTGTGTTAATTTTGGTGGTCTTTGAGATAATATTCACTCGTTTTTAAGACCAGAGTTTTTTTTTGTGTTAATCAAAATATTGTATAATTTTCTTATTGAAACTAAAAAGGGTTTTGAGTTTTTTAATGAGATTTCAATTTGGGTTTTAATTGAAACTTATAATTATATTTTGTTTTTAGTGTTTGTAATGTAAAAAAAATCCCAATTAATAGTAAACAATAAAAAGATTGGAAATTATTTTGAAATTTGCTCAAAGTTTATGAAAAATCATATTTTTATTGGAAAAATATATTGAATATTAATTTGCATTTGAAACAAGTTTTCCTTCATTTGGGGCTTAAAAAAAGTGTAATTAAAATAATTATTGAAATTTCACATTAAATTTGAAATCATTTACAGATTATGAAAATATATTTTTCAAGCAAAAAAATATCCAAATATACACTGGATTTGAAAAATTCATATAAAGATATAATTATATTATATCTGAATATCTTTTGATTGAAAAACTTGTTTCCTATTTAAATGACATTTATTTGCTTTTAAATCAAATGAAATTTATTTGCAAAAATCAAAAACAAAATATTATATTTAAATCTCAAATGCTTTTTGGATGAAAAAAGTTATGACTAATATATAAGGAGTCATATAATCAGAGAATTAGATCAACGAATAAAAGAAAACAAAACAAAAAATAAGTATTTCTTCAAAACTCATAAAACTTTAGTCTAAATTGGGTTCAAAAGTAGCAAAACATATGAGAAATAAAAGATTAAGAAAAAAAAACTTTTTTTTTGCCTTTGCTTTAAAGGCATAACTATTACACAGAGTATAAGAATAACAAGAATTTGCAAAATGAATGAAACATTTTTTTTGTCGTATGTTTTCTCTATAGTAAAACTACTGTTTGGAAACACTTATGAATAATAAGTATTTAAGAAAAAATAAAAACAAATAATTTTTTTTCATTCAATGCTTAACAAAAAACAGCAATTAATTTGTGACTTAAAATATAAGACTCGTTAAGAATAAGTAAAGAATAAGTTTTCATATAATAGTCGTGTGTTTTTGAATATAACTCACGTTCACTATTCGTCAGTTTAAGGGGTTTGGGATGTGATTGCTTTCGTCGGGACATCGATAGCACGTATAGCACCGGACGAGACGGTTCCGATCAAACAACAAGGAATCAATTTGTTTATCGAAGAGAACCAAACAATTGTTATATTATTCTTAACAACAAATATCAACACATTTGGACATGAAATGAGTTTTTGGTTAACTTTTTTTTGACAGCAAAAAAAAAGTTCAAAACAAACAAAAACTTTAATAAAAGTTTGTTTTGAGACCAATAGTGAGACGAATGGGTCCCGAAAAAAACCCGCAAAAGTCTCGTTCAAAACATATAATGTTTGAATGCAATGGTTATGTTGATTGGCACTGGCAGTGACGCACTGGCGTATAGTAAGCCACCAAACACTTGGATGTGTAGGTTCTCTCCCTATCTGTGCCTCGAATGTGATGCACAGCCTATGAGCCAATTGTGTGAGACATCGAAAAAGCACACAAACATTGCATTCAATTTAATCACAAGTTCTGTATATATCACTCAATGCATGTATGAGAGAACAGGAATATATCGCATCGGGCGAAACGACTGGCGCTCTCTCCACCAAACACTATGCCTGTACTCGACTGTCTAACCCAACAGAAACAGCTCTCTCTGTGCTCTGCTAACTGCCAGCCCCTGATAGTAGAGTCACCTGTTATAGAGTTCTTAAGATATATCGCTTCTGAAGAATAACTCTTTGAATACATTTGTCGCTAAAAATTGATTTAAAGTTATGTCTGGTTTTCGAGTCATATATATTATGGCAGACAATGAGAGAGTGAATGCAAACCGAAATTAGTGTATATTTTCCGCTAATTAAATGTTTTAATCGTTTTTTTTTGCGGACAATATATAATGAAAACTTTCGCTCACTTTATATTTAACGTCATTTACTCATTTGATATTAAAATAAGATTTTGATCTTTAAATATTGTGATTCATTTCAAGGCTTTCGATCGCAATATGAGATCTCTCTCTATTGCTATGCGTTTAAAAAATTAATGTTTTCTTCAATTCACTACTTATTAGGAAATTAACGAACATTTTGCAAAAAAATTACCGATTTTTTTAGATAAAGATATGATTTTAAAGCGAGAAATATATTATAAAATGTTTTATTTATGTGAAAATGATTTTTTTGAGTAAAAAAATTTCTTTTGCTTCTCTTCAATGAATTGAATGTTATTTTTAATCAAAAAATAAAATTTCGTTTTTTTTTCTTCGAAGTGATTATTATTTTTAGTGATGATAAGAGAATTGAATAATTTTTTTTTACTCGAAGATCTAAACCTTGATCAAAATGATAGATAAGCCGAAGACATACCAGTGAATGATCTTGAAAATCACCAGACGATTAGCGAGTGAGTGCCCGGGTCTGGCATATTAGGCACTCCCAGGAATTATTATTATATATTTTAGTGAAAAATAATCTCTTCTTTTGTGATATGAATGACAAAAAACTCATTAATAACTCAACAATTATTACTTAAATGAAAATAAATGCACAAAAAGTTTGTTTTAAAAAATGTTTTTATTTTTTTTGTAATAAATATTTATTCGAAAATATTTTCTATAAATAGTATTTTGTATTAAAAAAAAATTTTGTTTAAAAATTCGTTTCCTTTGATTTTAATGAATATTTTGTGAAAACAAATTAGAGTCTAATTAAGTGAGTAATTATCTTAAGTCTTGGTTTCAATAGCAATGAATTCGTGATTTTATTGACAAATTTGAAACATAAAAAATTATATATCGAGTCCTTTGATCTGAAAAATTCATTAAACACTTTCAAATCAAACCCTTTATTATCTAATTGTAATAAATCGACAGATTTTTAAGGCGTGAAAACTATTTGAAAATGAAATCAATTATTATTTTTTTTGTTGCAGAAAAAAAACACTTAAAATATCTTTAAAATTGAAGCCAAAAAACAATCAGTTATTAGAAGAAAAAAGTATTTTATTTTGAAATATATATTAATCGCAAATTCGTGCAAAACATAAATTAGTGGACCCTTTAGTCCCATAGACATGAGAAGGACAGACATGGGCTTTGAATATAATTAAATCAGATCTTAATCTAAACAATTCAATCAGATATTAAGTAAAACACAGAAACAAAAATTCTGTGTAAAACCTTGTGATCAGACGTTTTTTTAACACTAATCTAATGTTAAAATATATTGTGTTTAAAACTGCTGTCAATGTTCAACGAAACCGATAATTATTTTTCATCGATAACTAGTGATTGAGTTTCCACTGAAAACTTAATTCACTCAAAAATCACTACAAATTATTAATGTTTTTTCTCTCAAAAGAGTTAATTATTTTAATTAATAAACAATTATTTAAATCAAAAAACCTTTACTTTTTTTTGTTGCTTTTATACTCATTTAAATCCATTGACATTTTGTATGAAAATATTTCACTCGTTTCGCACAACAAAATAAAGTGCAATAAATATACTGTTAATAAAAATTGTCTCAAATTTAAGGTCACTTTTCCCACGATTTGCTTTAAAGTGATTAATAAAAATATCAATTTTTTTGGCGAAACACAAAAAAAAGTTTTATTGAAATATGTTTTTATTTATTTCTATCTAAGCCTTAATTCATTGAACGTTTGAGATATATATCATACAAAAAATGGTTAATAATTCTTGTGAACCATTTCTATCGATAATTATTGTTTTGGTCAATAAAATGCTTATATATGAGAGAGATCTCTTTCGGCATACAATCGATAATTGCTCTTCAGATCGAGATATTCGACAATGTCTGATAACATATGAAATTGTGAGACAAATGGTCACAAAAAATGACTTTTAATTAGAAATATTCAACAAATATATGAAAATGTGCTTTTGATGCACAAAAATCTCGACCAAAGGACGAAAATATCACTAAAATAGCTATAAATATAACATTTAGATAACAAAAAATATCTATAAATTTCATATCTAAATAGCATATCATATCTGCTATAAAATAGATTCGTTTCATTCGTTTAGACTAAAAGACAAAACAATTTCTTAAACGAAAAGATTATTTGAATTTTTTTTCACAAGTTTTTAGATCAAAAAAAAATCGCTTAAATGTTGCAAAAAATTGTTATTTCAATATCGATATCTGATATCATATAACGAATGATAATTGCCTTAAAATTTTGTTTGTGTTTCAAATTATTAAATGAAAAGTATTTTGAAATTTGTTTTAAAGGCTTTTCTTGTGATTACACTTTGGATTGAAAATAACAAAAAAGCCAAAGAAAATTAAACTCAATTTTGATTTATTTTGAATTTTAAAAATTAATGTTTATTTGAAAATGATTTTTATGAATATTTAAGCAATTATTTGGAGAGAGAGAGAAAAAAATAAATAAGTTTTCAGATTAGATTAAAGGGTGAAAAAAGTGTTTCTTTTTGGGCGTCAATACCTTTGACTAACATTTGATTTTCACTCAAATTTATAGTAAGTTTTTATAGAATTATAAACTAATATAAAAACAAACAAAAAATATCGTTAATTAATTTTTATGCAATTTTGCTAAACATGTTTTGCTTCGGTTTTGAAGAAATAAACCTTAAATGTGTTAATATCATGATATAGATCGAGGACAACCAAGGAGGGGGTATGCCTTAAATGGCTAAACCCAAACCCAATGTAATAATCGCTTGAAGAAGTTTTTTGACCAATGTTTGCAATCATTGCAATCAAAGCACAGCATGTTATGAGAATAGCCCCTGAATTGAGACATTGAATGCATTTGTTATACACACACAAAACTCATAGCATTTTCCTTACAGGTTCTCGGCATCAGAAGCGCCGTCATATCTGATGACTGATGTGAATGTCATTCATTAGTTCAGGTCTTCATCTTCTCCTATAATCAGACATTACTTTGATTTTAATTATCTTTAAATAACTAATTGATTGATAAAAAGAGTTTTTATTGAATTTTTATTTACTTTAAAATTTAATATCATTTATAATATTAAAGGCTTTGAAAAGTAAAAAGAAATTCTCATTTCATATGACTTTCATATGAATTAATGACTTTCTCAGCCATTAATGAAAAATATATTTTGTTTGAAAACCAATAAATGTATACTATTTTAAACATCAGTTTGTTTTGTGTGTTTCGGAAATAAGTTATTCATTCAAATGATTATTACATTTCCTGTTATTTAAGGCGAAAGACAAAAATTAATCTAAAAGTTCTTAATCTGAAAAAAATAAAGTTTTTTTCCTCTCTTTAATATCGTTAATAAATGGCCAGAAAATGATAAACAGAGAGAAAATTATTTATCTGTTATTTATAGAGAGATTTTCAGAGACGGGTTAATGGCTTTTGATAGCAAAACAGACCAATAATTGCAACAAATATTGCCAAAAAAAAGTCGCAGATATTCTGTCGATAATAATAATAATTTTTTGGCCAATAATCTCATCGAAAAAAAATCTTATATAAAAATAACTAAAAATTATTCAAAAAATATATATATTTAATAAAAATGAGTTAAGATTTTAAAAAATCTATAAACATTTAGGTGTTATCTAAACATTGAAATATTATAATATTTCTCATCTGAACGTTAATTTTGATTGAATCCAATGATTAAAAATAGATTTTTTTTCAGTGAATATCTATATATGTGTTTAAAAGGTTTTTTTCGGTTTAGGATTTGAGAGGCGTTTTTCGTTCGGTGCAAATATTATGTGGGAAACAGTTTAAGCGATTCATCAAAGAATTTCATTTACTGTACTCTTAACTATGAAATCCTTTTGCGCTTAACTGTGAAATCGATCGCAGATTTCACTAAAATATATGTTCAGAAGAATTAATTATAAACACATTTAAGAACAAGATTTTCATTATGAACTTCAATGACCAAAACGAAACGACAGTGTTTTATGTGTTTAAATGTGTTTCAAATGTTTTAATTAATCTTTATTTTAGTGTATTTTTTCAATGCATTAGTCAATAGAAATACATAATAATAATCGCATACATTTCCCTCTCGATTATGTAGGCGTAGAATCGACTCATAGTTTTTTTCAGTCATTGATATGAAAAATGATTTTATTTACACTTTTTTTTACTATACATCAAAACTCTTTGAGATTTTTGATAGATTTTTGGCATTTATTTCATTAATATCTGATTTTAAAAAAAAAATTATTTCAAAAATAGATTTCAAGAATTGATAAGAATTTTGTTTTCGTTGAACTTTTATGCAAACTATAATGAAAAGGAAAATTTGTGTCAAAGAATTGATTGTTTTCATTACGAAAATTGTGTTAAACATATATTTTTCTATACCCCTTACGTGAAGAATGTTTGCCAACAAAACAAACGACTTATGAATTGAAAATCTTATTATTTTTACAGATGTTATCAAAAAAAAAAAAAATGAATTGAATGCGAAAAAAAAACTTGTTATACATTTTCTCTCATATATAATACCTATTGAAAAGGCATTCAAAATAAAAATGATTGAATGATTACAACTTAAAAGTAGTGTTTTATAACACTTTTAACATTGAATTTTTTGAAAACTCTTATCAAATAATTAATTTCAATAAAAAAAATATATATTATATATAAAATAAAATAAAAAAATGTTTTCACTGATAGTGAAGTACATTCTCAATAGTAATCATGATTTTACACAAAAATCTCTTTTTATGATTTGATTGTTTGCCAAATCTGATTGTGATTTATAGGACTCGCGATTACATCGACTGAAAATTGTTATGAAATTTAACATTAATTTCGTTTTAATTGAGAATTACGTCTAAATTGATATATTGGTTATGATATGTGAACTACACTTTTTTTTATACCCCTTATGTCTACACGTATTAAATTGTAATTATACTGTGATTTCAACCGATATTTTATTGTCTTAGAAAACACACTATCTCTTAGTGGAACAAATGTCTGGTTTTGTTGCAAAAAGCAATTGAAAAAAATTATAAAAAATTATTATTTAATGTTATTATAAAAATAAATTTTGAATTTTTTTGTTGCTATCAATAAATGAATTAATTTTTTGTTGTTATCAATTCATAGGCCTTAAGAACACATAATTTGATACATAATTTCAATACAAATGAGTAGAAAATTCTTCAAAATTTATTCTTCAAACAAAGTATTCTTCAATTTTAAAGACGAAAGTCTTTTATAAAAAATTATAACAATTCATGAAAATTGAAAATCTATTCAATCCTTCTGTCGACAAACACTGTATGAAACGATACGAAACAATTGATCCCTTTCCTAATAGTCAACGATTTAAGTGTTTAATGATATCTAGAGTTCAATCTCTGCCCCAATATATCAAAGTACAAGAATTCATATAATAATTGAATAACAATTCTTAGAATTTATGGCTTTTCTCACGTATTCGCACAAATATATTGTCATTTTATTGCATATAATTTGCTAATAATATCATAGAATTGTTGATAAAAAAAATGTAATTACAATTATATTTGGCATTCTTTGCAGAGGAGCTGAAAGATAACAAACTATAAAGATATAGTCATTTTTGCTATACTTTATATGAATTGCAATTCAAATACAATTGATATTTTCAGTTACGATTCGGACGTTTTTCGCGAACGCAAAACAATATTGCAATCAATTTTTCAAATATATTCTGCTATAAAAGGGATTCAAATTCGAGAATAGTTTATAAATTTCATTGAATTTCTTCTCCAGTCATAAGAAAAATTGAAAATTAATTATTTTTTTTTTGATAATCAGATTAAACAATAGTTTGAGTAAATAATTGATAAATTGTTTGTCCAATCAATAGAAAATCAAAAGCCTTTCCATTAATATATAGAAAATATTTTATTTTAAATCAATAAAAAAGAAAAATGAGTGGAACTCAACCGGACAGGTATGTAATCCAGTTTCATATCATATTTCTTTTTTATATAAAAGTTTAAAGAGTTTTTCAAAACGTGTTAAAACCTAATGAAGTATTCAATTAATACATAATGAATACGAAAATCAATTTTCATTAGTTTAACAATCGATTCAATGATTGTTTAATGACTTGAAATGTCTTCGCAAACAATATGTCACCAAAAATAACAAAAATATTTTGTATTTGAAGGCAAAAAAGGGGTTTTTTTATTACCAAACGGTTTATATTAATCTAAAGTAAGATTTAAACAAATTTTTGATCCTTTAAATGATGTTAAAAACAGTCAACAAATAATCACGAATTATATTCTTGATATTCTTAAGGGGTATTTCATATTAAAGTTGACTTTTATGTTAAATAATTTATTCTCAAAATAAGTATTAAATACTCAAAGGATTTAAAAAGTCTTTAAAAGTCGAAATGATTTGTGATTTGATAGCAATTATTACTTTTTATCCAAAGAAATCGCAAACAATTAATAGCATTGAAAAACATAAAAATCATTTCGACTTATAATTGAAATTTTTGGCACAATTTGTCGACTGAATGAAATATATAAATATATATGTATTTCATGTATATATTAATAGATTATCTGTTTATATAAAAAAAATAATTATTTTAAAAACAAATCATAAGATTTAGGAAAAAATATATATTTCACTTAATTTTTAATCGACAGATATTTTCACAAAATATCTCTTTTGAAATCAAATGTTGTTTTTTTTGTGTGTAATTTAAAGAAATTTTCGCTTCAAATATAATATAATTAAAGCATTTTTGCATAACATTTAAGTTTGTTATCATTTTATAAAAAAAAGATATTAAAAATTTTCGTATAAAATATTATTTAAGTGAAAGACGTTTAGATAATCGATGAAAAAATGCAAAAGTAATTTAAAATACTTTTGAAAATAAATTTTATAAAACATGAATGCCTTAATTATCGCCTGATTCAGGGGGTTAATCAAAATGTCGCCAATTATGCATAAAACAAATATTTCAGTCATAAATATCTCTTTAAATAAGCCGGGCTTTTGGCCAAAGGGTTATGAAAATTAGTGAAAATATATGGCATTTTTCACATTATATATTTTGAAAATAACCCCTTAAAAACACCCCATGCCTTCACATCAGCGAATAAATCCATATTTTATTATCAAAAACCATTACATTATCTCATATTTTATATAATGACAAAAATTCTCGAAATATAAACAAAAAATAATTTTTACGAAAAAATTTTTATGCCTTTTAAAAGAAACCAAAAAAAGAGTTAAAATTTTGTTTAGTGCAAAACAAATACAGTATTTCTTTTCACTGATAATTACTTTGACCTCAAAATTGAAATTTTTTAAACACAACAAATTCTTAGGAAAAATTCGAGAGACTTTTGATGAAAAAAAATGTAAAGAATAAAAACTTATATATAATTAAGATTTAAGTTATTATTGCCTCTAAATGTCTGCACATTAATAGTGTTTAAAGTGTTTACTATTTATTGTCATTGATCTCAAAAATATTACTGATCTCTAATGTGAAGATTTATCATCAAATGCATGATTAATATCCTTGGACTCAAATGCAAACAAGTCGTTGACATCTGTTGTGATCTTCAAAATTCTGACGCCTTTTATATGTGATATAAATCAATGTATTTATAAAAATAATATTAATCTATGGATTGTTTGCAAAACTTTAAGCAAATTTATAGTTTAGGGAAATTTTATGATAAAATCTATGCCTTAATTAACCAATGAATGAACAAAAATTGAGAACATTTTAATACAATTAATTTCATTCATAAGTTTATGATTTAAGTTGTAATTAAAGTAAACAATGGATTGAATTTCGGATAAGAAATTCTGGTTTTTTGTCGACAAAACAAATGATTTTTATTTATAATAATTATCTTAAGAATCAATAAATAATTAAAATTATTCAAAAGTTTATCAAAAGATTTTTATATTACAAAATGCTATCAATTGTTGAATAAATAGTTCATTAAAATTCACAAATAAATTATTGATTAACTAATTGTTATTTAAATATAAAAATCACATTTAGTCTCAAAATCATTATCTGTTTAATCATTTCACTCATAAATCAGTTATTTATAGCAAATTCATTGCAATAATTCAATAATCATTCGTTGCTATAAAATTCGTGTCATTTATTGCAAAACTTAAAACAGTTTTTGATTTCATAAAAATCAGTAGAAATAATATTTTCTTTATTAAATCAATTATCAATTGTTTTCTATAAGACATGTCTTTAACTAATTTGTTGAAAAATTTAAACAAAATCTTTGTTAATGAAAGTAATGATTATAATAATAACGAATCAAATGTCGATTCAATCGCTTATGATATTAATGAAAAAATTTGTCAATTGAGTCAAAACAGTAAAACAAATTCCGACTTCAGGTGAGTTTTTTTGAGATAATTCTTGAAGTATTAGAATTTTTTTGAACAAAAAAGTAATAAAATGTTTGCAAAAATGTTTTTATTTTATGAATCAATAAAACAAAATCATTTGAAAACGAAATCTTAACTAATATTTAATTTTTTTATGCAAAGTGTATACGAAATGAAAATCTAATTCATTGATATTCATCGCATGAATTCATTCTCCAATGAGAAAAATATCTCAAACTTTTGAGATTTTAATCACATAATGGGTTTGGTTTTGAAAGATAAGGCAAAGAAATATCTTTTCATAGTTTTATAAAAATCAAGAAAAATCATATAATTTGGATATAGTTTTATAAATATTTTTGTGATTTAATATAAGATTTTAAAATTTTTTCTCAATTTTTATCTCTCAATATAAATGGTATAAATCTTTTGCACATAAATCGAGTCCTGAAAACAAAATTGTAATATATTTTTCGATTATATCTTAACAGTTAATAGGATATGCTTTTCTCAATGGGAAGGAATGGTAGATAAAAATGAAGAAAAACTGTTTTTATCTATACTATAGATTCTATAGGAATAGCATTCGATAAGTAATTTGTTTTTTGGTTTGAAATATTTTCACTGATTTTTAGCTTTGATTTTTATTAATGAAAATTCACAGAAAAATTGTGAAAAACATGTGAAGTGATTGTAATCTAATTATAATATATATCTCATATCATAACTAAAATACTTATCGCCGAAAAAAATATGTTTAATATGTTATAAATTTTTTTGCGGAAACTTATTATAAAAAAATCATTTTTTGAAGTGAACGACGAAATCATATATGAGTTCACAAATTATTTCAACGAAAATGTTAACTAAAAATAAAATAAAGAGTAAAATGAAAACTAAATAAATAAATGACTTGATTTCAAGACATGATTAAATCGCTTAAATTTAAGGATTAAATAATGAAATAGTTGTGAAAATTGTTTTGTTTTATCCCTTTTTTTCTCCATTCGTTAAGTAATTTGTAATTAGATTTTATATTATATATTGTTTTTCGTAATTACCCTTTTTTTCGGTTAAGTTTTTGGTCAGGAATTCATTATAAGATAACAACTGTTTTTCGCTATCGATATGTATAACAAAGATCACAAACAAAAATATTTATTTATTTTTTCATTTAATTTATAATTCATTGCGTAAATGACTTTCGATTAGTTAAGGGAAATATCGGTTTAGTTGTAGTCAAAGACATTGAGTGAAAAAACATAACAAAAATTTCGAAATAAATTTCAATTTAATTATATTTTTGACAATTTTTTGTATGCGTTAAATGAATTGAAAAATATATTAATTAATACATAAATATTCATTAATTTTCTGATCAGTTAATAATTTGCTTATAATTGCTATCATTTGATTAACTTTTAATCTTTTAAATCAAAGACAACTTTCAATCAAATTTAATATAAATTATTTAACGAAAAAAAAAATAATAAACAAAACTAATTGAAAACCAGATTTTTTAATGATTTATTTTTTTCATTAATTAATAATCAAATAAAACGTAAATTCAATTTAAATGACATTATTATAAGAAATGTTTTAATTCATTGATTGCTTAATCAAATCAATTGACTGTCCATTTGAATTGACTCTCGAATTGACATCAAATTCACAAACATTTCATTTCAATGTATTCTTCAATTGAATTCCGTATTTTAAAAGTCATTTAAACCTCTATTTCCACAGCTATTCCTATGAAGATATCGAGAAAATCAGCCAATATTTGACCTCTAAGACCAAACACCGGCCGACTGTTGGCATCATTTGTGGCTCAGGTTTGGGAGGTTTGGCAGATCTCTTGACAGAGAAGAATGAGTTCAGCTATGAAAGTATACCCAACTTTCCTGTCAGCACAGGTAATGATAACGTGACTATAATTACTGTGATATTAGATAACTATAACGTGATTATACTTTCAGTTGTCGGACACTCCGGGAGTCTTGTGTTCGGGCTCTTGAAGGGCGTGACTGTTGTCTGCATGAAAGGCCGGTTTCATCCATACGAGGGCTACTCAATTGCCACCTGTGCTATGCCTGTCAGGGTATGGAGACGTTCACTTTGATTGCACCCTTTGGTGACAAAAATTGTGTCCAAAAACTCATTGAATTCTCTCTAACGAAAAGGTTATGAAACTCTTGGGCGTAAAGACCCTGATTGTGACCAACGCTGCGGGAGGTATGAATAAGGATTACAAAGTGGGAGACATTATGATAATCAAAGACCAGATCAATTTACTGGCGTTTGCGGGAAACAGTCCATT
>JAQIXR010000744.1:0-20343 GCA_034700825.1 Quadroppia sp. Gr-Ori-00064 | reverse complement strand
CCAATTGATTCCATGACTATTGATATAAAGATGAAAATGAGTTCATTTGATGTGAAGAACCAAACAGTGATTGAATGGTGTTTTTGGTCCAAACAGATCTCAAATGCCATAGAATTGAATCAATTGTCTTGAGATTGGGTCTTAAATGAGTTGTAATTGTTTTGACAGACTTTTGGTTTTGAAATGATTTTCATGTCTTTCATAATAAGTGAGAAATCGGTATCAATTGAGTGATAGTCTTCACTGAATGGCATTTGAGTGATTGAATTGAGTTTATCTTTGATTTGCCATTAGTTTTACTGATAATCGCAAACATTTATCGTCAAAATGTTGTGCAAAAAGACATCAAATAATATGAAAAGTTATGAGAGATTTGTGTTTGCTTTCAACAAAAGTTCAATACTTTGTCCGCATTTTCATTGATTTCAATGTTTTTATTGAGTTTTAAATTAATTATAAAAATTATTAAAAATATTTTAACATAAAGTTTGATATAATAAGCAAAATATATATCAATTCAATTCAAAAATCTCTTTTTATGGCTTTCCTTTACATTCGTTAACTAATTATTATTTATCTCTTCGACAATAAAAAGTTTTTCTCATTAATAACAGAAATGTTTTTTAAAACTTTTGTATTTATTCAATCATTTATTTCATATACATTTGCTTTAAACAAATGCAACCCTTTTTTTAAACTGATTAATGTCTGAAGAATTTTCGAAACACTTTTTAGTTCAATATTAATAAATATTTTCAAAACTCAAGTCTTTGAGAGTTGTCTAAAATATCGCATATAATGACAACTTGAAAGTTAAGCAGACATTCAGTGCCAACGAATCCAATATCTCTTCCAACACTCGATACTGAATAGAGTCAGCACTTTCTTCACTCCTATTCCCTACCGAAGCTGAGCAACTAATTCCCGTTCCTTACCGTTCCCGTGCTATCATAAGGCCAGATCAAATAATGGCATAGTTTTGCAATTCATTCTTCAGTCGTGTATCACAACTGAATCCCAACTTTTGAATTGAATTTAAAAACTAATTAACAATAATTGCAAATCACATAATCTGTCCAACAATTACCTGATGAAAGAATTGATATATTCTTTATCGCAAATAATTGCAAGAATTTTATGAATAAATTTGTATTAATTGTCTTAATATTGTTTGTCATTAATAGTAATCATTTTAATCAAAGACTTCACAAATGATTGCTTTGAAAATATAATCAAAAGTCGTATACAATTCACGTATTCATTAATGTCTATCAGTTTTTATATCACATATTTATTGCAATGTTATGTCACGGGAATGACTGCATCCAATAGTCCCGTCACTGATATGAATCCCGTTCCCATAATGACCCTGATCCAGACTCTATTATAAATTTATAATACATTTGTATGAAATGAATATTTTTTTTCATTTCTCATAATTTCTATCAAAGTATTTATTTTTGTTTTGATTGCCTTTAATATAAGTTTGCATTAAATATGTTTTTTGAATATAAATTGATTTTCGTATATCTATTGGTCTTTTGTATGTCTTTTGACACAAATATTTAGATTTTATTTTATTTAATAATTTGTTTTTGTGTTTATTTAAATTTGTTTATTAATTTGTTTTCAAAATAATAAAATAAAATATTTTTCAATTCAATTCTAAGTGTTTTTTCATTTTTTTGATCTCAAATGAATAATATTTTTCTTGCATTTTATGAAAAAAAATTATTTTTGATTAAAAAAATAGTTTTAAAGGAAAAGTGAATAAATATAATGAGATTTACAGATAAACTAAATCTGGTCTTCACTTCAAACCAGTTTTTATTCCCATTTTTTTTCTCTTTGGAACATTTTGTGCAAAAGTTTTGATAAATTTTTAAATGTATTTTTGTTAATGAAAATCGAAAGAGAATTCAATAAAAATTATTATATACTTTTGAGACCGAACTAAGAATTTATTTAAATGAAACCATTTTTAATAATTTTGTTGACATTATATTCATTTTTGAATAGTTATTGTTTTTGATTGAATTAATTTAATAAAAATTGTCTAAACCTTCAAATTGTTTCTTAATGTCATTCAATATGTTTTGTTTACTGCTATTTGCTTTTCAATGAGATTTTGAAACTTTAATTTGATTAAAGGATTGAGTTTTTGAATGATTTTTGAATAGTTTTTATCAATCATTTGTTTTATCAAAAGTCGATTAACCGAAGTATAAGATATTAAGCCATTATTCTCATGAAAATGACATTCATTTGCGATCACATGAATTGCAAATCTTATGAATGCTATAATAAATATTTTTTTCTATAAATGTCTTTATATTTCTATTTACAATATAGACCCAAATTTGTCTTTACTCTTACATTGTTTTAGTTCATTAACACATAAATTGTTTTATTCGACAATTTATTTGTTCTGAAGATATGTTAAAAGTTTTATAAACTTTGCATTATTTTATTCAAACATAAATTCTAAACAACTCATGAATACTCAAAATGAAATTAAATGCGAAAATGTTTTAAAATTTAAAATTATTTATTTGTTAGTCATTTAATTAATATTTTATTTATTTTTATCCAAAAAATAAAGTGTTTTTAATTGAGAAAATGCTGATTATCTATGATTTTGAATGAGTAAAACACAAAATACTGTATAAGTATTCATAAAATTTTATTAATTTCTTAATTCATGTTTCGTTTTCACAATTATTTTCAGACAAGTATTTATTTTTCTTAATTATAGGTTTGTTTTTTGACTAAAATTTTGTTTATTTCATTAATGAATGTTTATATGAATGGTATAAAAACGTGTTTTCTTTCACATAATCAAAAACTAATTATCATTTTATTGAAAACATTTTCATTTATCGATTCAAATACATATACAATAATAACAAATATAAATCCCTTTTATTTATGAACGGTATTCAAGGTTTTGATAATTGAAATATAGTATAAAATTGTGAATTAGTGACAACTTTACTGTAGAGACAGTTTTTCCATTCCTCAAAGTATGTTAGTTTTGAGGCCAACCCTTAAATCCATTTTATACTCAAATGTTTTTAATTCTTGTGCTTCAAAATCCATGTGACCTAAGGGTGTATTTATTGAATTTGGTTTTAATTATAATAAAGTATAACTGTTTTAATAAATACATTATTGAATCAAAAAATATTCTTTCACTTATTTATACTTTAAAAGCATTGCAAAAATTATTCAAACAATTGATAATTAATTGTTTGTCTGAAATGAGTTGTAAAAAATGATATAATTATCTCCGTTTGAATTGAATGATCCAAAACTTAACACCAATTTATTTGTTGTTTTTTTCGATTGATATGTCCCTAAAAAGTGACAAAAGTTTGCACTAATAATTTCAACATATTTTTGATTCTGAAAAAACGAGTTAACATTTTTACCCCTTTTTTGAGATCCGATTAAATTAATTGGAAGTTTGAGGTGAAAATCATGAAAAATATTTGAAAAAATGATTGAATTGTTTTTCAGAACATTTCTAAATTTGACAAAACTGTTACAGATTTCAGATTTATGTTAATATTCTTCACTCTTATCGTAAATATTTTTTTAAATAAAAATATTAATTACTTTTTTCCAGTTTTTCTATTAATTTAAATGTAATTTAATATGAATTAATAATTTTAATATTTTGTAAATATTTTATGACTTGAATTCTCGGCTCTAAATAATTATTGAGTAATAGTATTGTATAATAAGATTCATGTATTATCACTGGTCAGGTCAGGGGAGGTCAGGTCAGGTGTAAGTCCAAACTGTGCTCAAAGGGAATTGATATGATTTTGACAAATATGCCTGAGCTGAGCATACCTGACCTCATCATACCTGGGCTACATTTAGTTAATTGGTGTATGAATTTGTATAGAAACAACGTTTACAACAATTTTGACATTTTTGTTGAATTGAGTGAATGTTTAATATTGTTTGACTTCTCAAAAATGCTCGTAAAGTTTGTTTCAATTCATACACCAATCAACTAAATGTAGCTCAGGTACGCTCAGGTATGTTCACAAAATTAATTGTAATCAAAATACAGAAATATTTTAATTTTGAGTTTAATTTTTCAAAAGTTATTTTAATATTTTTATTCATTTATTTCTTATCATTAGTTAAAAACTTTGAACTCAAAGCTTAACTCAAATACGAAATCCTGTCCTATAATTGGTGTCGGAATTTGAATAATTATTTTTATTACTTTCTCGCAAACCATTTGCTCTTATTTTCATTGAGATATCTTTTAATTTTTCTCAATCAATACTTGCGCTAAAATGTATTGAAAATATTTTTGTTAACTTTGATTATTATTGATTGAAAACTTTATTGTATTTATCCATAGATTGTATTGATTGGCAAATTGTGAACAAAACAAACGTTGTGTCAATAAATACAATAACCTTTTGTACTCCTATTAATCACAACTTATTATTATTTATCTTTTGATTGTTTATAATTTAACGACAATTAATGTTTGAATTTTAAATTTTTAAAATTTTTATTTTCAATTAAAAAATATCTGAATACCTGTGACGGAGAGATAGGTCTTTCTTCCTATCGTTTGCAAAACATAAAACCTTACAATTATTTTCATTTCATTTGCTTTAAATCATTTAAATATGTGTTTAAACTATAAATCGACTCTTTTTAGATTTTCTCAACATTTGTGTTATTAGGAAATACTGTTTGACCTGTTTTTCATTTTTTACATAAAGTCTTATTAATAATTGAAAATTTTACTGAATTTAAAATAAATACAATTTTTTGATTCTTTCACTAAATCTGTGATATATTGAAAGCATTTTATCTGTTATTTTTAGTGAATGAAAATCTCAATTAAATGTTGTAATCATTTCTGAGTCTGAAAACAAACTTTAAATATTTATAACAAAACTATTTATAGTTTTCTATTTTTAACGAATATTAATATTAATATTAAATGTCTGTTAATATTGTTTTTAGGGAAGTATTTACTCCGACTCTAAGCCATCGATTCAATTCCATACAAACAATTCTCAAGGGGTAAGTGATGTCACCTTACTGTCCAATTACACATACACTCTCTATAACACCCATTGCTATAATATCTGTCGTTCCCGTCGGCGTGAAAAAGCTTTTGCTTTTTGAGCCATCAGTTTCTCTAAGTTTAACTATGAGTGCGATTTTAATTGCATTTTTGTGTTACACTTTTGATTGTATTTCATAATTGCGTCAATGCATTGAAAGTGCATTAATGTTGAGCTCGTAATTGAAATCTTATTAATAATGAGACCAATATTGAAATTGCTTACGAGTTAGCCATTAGTGAGTGTCTTAACAGTGTATATATCGTCAAATATGTGCATTAGTGCTGACCTATTATCAGGTTTATTGAACTTCCTTGAAATAAAAAATGGGTCACAAACCAGACCGAGTGAGACCGGGATGGGATGGGATGGGACTCAATGCGGACATAAATAGAAATATATATTATTTTCAAAAATCACTTTAAAATACAATAATTATTTAATTTAATAACAAATGACTAATTGTTTGCAATTTTGTCGTTAAGGTAATCAGTATTCCATTGAAGTACAGTAATGTTGAGCACCCGAACCAAAGGTTTATTTTCACTCTCTCTAAAGTGGAAGCCGTCGAACCTCAGGGCAGCTTTGAGTGCATGAGACAGACGAAGAACTCTTGTATTGAAACATTGGGTGATATTGACTACAAATTGCAAATTCATGCCAATGACGACAGCTATCAGAAAACTAAGGTTAAAATCGCTGTCTTTGAAGAACAGAATAAGAAGAACAGCACAAAAGTTATCAAAGCCAGTGATCCTAACGTTGGGCGAAAGGTCAAAGTCAAACGACACTTAGCTGTTCCCCGACCACAGTCTCACCCACAGCCAGCACCAGCATTACCCTCTTCCAGACCGGCGTTCAATCCACAGCCAACCCCAGCACCAGCATTAGCCTCTGCCCGACCGGCATCGAATCCACAGCCGACCCTAACCCCAGCACTAGCCTCTGCCCGATCGGCATCGAATCCACAGCCGACTCCATCACTAGCGTCTGCCCGTCCGGCGTCGAATCCACAGCCAGCACCAGCACAAACACCACAACCACTACCCGGTTATAGTAGTTATAGTAGTCATAAACCCATTTCTCCGCCAACACTCAAACTGAATGGCAATACCATTCCTGGCATTCCTAACCATAGGACAGATGTGACCAACAAATCAAATAATATTTACTCGAATCCAATCGTCGACACAAATGGAATCGTCGACACGAATGGTGTGGTCGACACGAACGGAGTGATCGACAGGAATGGAGTGGTTGACACGAATGGAATGGTCGACACGAATGGAGTGGTCGACACGAATCCAGTGGTTGACACGAATTCAAATGAACAGAAGAAATCTCTTCGCGAAAGTGTTGTCCATTTATTAGCGTTACGTCCCCTCAAAAGGTCTGATTTGATTGAAAGCCATTCGATGGAAGTCTTCAAAAGAGATTCTAATATTCAATCATTTTTTAGAAAATATACCAAAATCTTAACCCCTGAGCAAAGGGCACAATACGAGAAGGACTTTTATATTGAGTATGAAGAGTATCGACATTTGCACCGTTATATCGAAAGCGTTGCCACAAAGTTCTCCGAACTCGAAATCAGGCTCAACACTAAAGTCGAAGGATCTGATGACTGGAATGTAAGACATTTTGAGCTCTTTTTCCATTTAAGTAATGATAATATATTTGATTACAACAGAAACTAATGGATCAAATCGTCAAAGAATACGAAGAAACCAAAAGTTGCCCAAAGTTTCAGAGATGTCGGGAACGGATGTTCTTTCTTCACGAAAAACTGTCTCATATTAAGTGTAAAGTTCTTGAATACGACAACAATTATCATAAGGAAGTCAATAGATTTCCACATAAGTTGCAAATGAAGTCAAATGTGATTTCTTAGTCTTAGTCAAAGTTTGAACAATAAATCAAATGTAAAAATGCATTCAATTTATGCAAATCTAAATAAAGTTATTATTTCAAGCATTCAATACAATATTGTATTCAATCAAAGGGGCAAAACATTACTCACCCTTACATTCGACACAACATTTGGTCGTAACCTAAGATGAAGTCTTTGTTTCAGATGTGATGAAATGTCTTCAGATGTGTCTTATCTTATCTTTGGAACCATTTATTGAATTAGTTTTGATTTACATTTAAATCAAAAAAATTGAAACTTTTATTAAATTTATTGCCTAATAAAAGTCACGTAATTTGTGAACGGTTTTTGAAATTGTTTATAAATCACAAATAATTTGAACTTAATTTTAATTATTGTTTAATTAATTTATATTAATATAAATAATGCCGAAAAATAACCACAAATTTCAAGACAGTATGTATTGACTGATGTGAACAAAACCACTCATTTGTACATTAGTTGAGCTCAAAATGAGACCAAAATTAGCAAAAAATGTTAATTTTATTTCATTTTTTGAGACAATTTTTTGCTTAAATTTAAACCTAATTATAATATTAATTAATTTGAAGTCAAATGAATTGAAATGTTTATAACTATTGAATCAATGAATGGTTTGACTTAATCTTGATTTAATTGATTCACTTCTTATCAATTGATCTCATTTTGATTGTCAGACGAAAAGGTGCTCTGTTTTCACGGCCCCCTTCTCTACCCCGCGAAGGTTTGACCAATTAATATAACCTATGATTACATGATTTGATCCAAAATATTCAGATCCAAAAAAGTCAAGAAAACAAAGACAATAAAGAGAGTAAAGAGAAGAATGTCTTGTATTTTGTCCATTACTTGGGTTGGAGTAAAAGGTGTCAAAAATATCTTTTATTGTCTTATATATGGATTGTGTTTAATGTCTAATCGTATGATAGTTGGGATGAATGGGTTCCAGAGGACAGAGTGCTTAAGATGGACGAGTCGTCGCTTAAGAAGCAGAAAGAGTTGACAGAAATGCAAAGGTTTTGACGATTTGTTACTTTTATTGAGACTTAAAATGTATTAAAGATTTAATTGATTTGAAAGCAAAGGAAATAAAAACAAGAAGAAGAAAATGGCAGAAACTATGGGTCCGGTTCTCCCCATCGGTACCCCTGAAAGACCAAAAATAAAGGTTTCCAACACTCCTGTCCTCAACACCGTTCCCACCATTAGTAGTGAAACGAAAGACAATACTATTGTAGTGAAAGACATTGAATCCCTGAAACGGAAACGAATCAAAACCGAAACAAATATCGAAACAGAAGATATTATCACAACAAAAGGTTCAGGGATTCAAATCAATATCCCAGACCATTTGAAACACTCTCTGATCGAAGATTGGGATCAAATCCGACAAAAAAAGTTGGTTCGACTGCCGGCCAAAGTGCCCATCAATCGCATTGTCGACGACTATCTTAAATACAAACTCAACTCAAAAGTTTCAATCCTTAAGGAGAGTATTATCAGAGAAGTACTCGAAGGGATCAAAGTGTTCTTCAACGCAATAATTGGTACTCAATTGTTATACTCTTTTGAGAGAAACCAATACAAAGATCTCGTCAAAGATTCCGAAGAAGAGCCAAAGGCGACGGCCATATATGGAGGCATTCATTTGTTGCGTTTGTTTGGTCTGTATTTCCTTTAATTTTATTAACATTTTGTTTGCATTTTTGTGTTATTAACAATTTGTTCACAAATTGACAAAACAGTAAGAATCGGATCATTGATGTCTTCGTTGAATTTGGACGAAGAAAACATACAAATGGTTTGCGAACAAATTCATGACTTTCTTAAGTGAGTTAACATTTGATAAATCATTTGAATAATACTGTAATTCATTTGCACAGGTATTTGGAGAAAACTCCTTCTCTGTTCAGTGTCAACGAATTCGAGATCTCTTCAGCAGAATATCAGAAAAAATCAATTTAAATGTCAATTAATTTCACAATTATTTAAATCATTAAAAATCGTGTTTTCATTCAATTCTTCGATTATATTCTGTTTATATAAAATCATTTTTCTTTAAATTTGAATATTATTAAAACTAAAAATACTTTTGAGTAAACATTTGACGATTGCTTTAATACAAATCAAACCCAAGTTATGTCATGTCTTGTATTCGAAAGCTATGATCAAAATGAAGACATTCTTTAGATCTGTTGTTGTCTCTACTTATCAATGGTCTGGTATTTGACGCAACTCTTTGGATGTGAACCGATATTTGATACCCAATGTCACGCATTCTCTGTTCGCTAAGACATCGGTTAACCAATGGATATCTGTTTGGAAGAAATGCTTTAATTTCTGAAAATAGAAGTCTTCAAAGCATTGCTAAATATAGTATATATAGTATATCTCATGCCATATATCACACATTCATTACTTTTTTATCAATAATTTCATTGATTTTTAATATCAATTCATTTCAAATCAAATGAAAATCATTTCAAAACTTTAGCCTTAATTAAGTGGATTTGTCTATTGTTAAGACAAGAGTCAGAACTCAAATGAAAACAATTACTCAAACACAGAATTAGTGCCAAAATTAGTCAAAAAGCTATTGAAATGACTCCAGAATTAGCGAAAGGCGAGCACGTCGTCAGACCTGACACAACCCACTTGTGCTGCATTTATACCGAGATATATATTTGTCATTAACTATATCTGAGTTTCTTTCCATTCATTTGAGGATTCCGTGGAACCGGTGTTGCAGTCATTCAGTGCTTGTCTTCAGTCTGTGCTTCAGTTGTTATTCTGATTAGTGAATCAATCGGACAAAGAGTGAACCAAAATGGAGGCCATCAAGAAGAAGATGCAGGCAATGAAGTTGGAGAAGGATAATGCCGTGGATCGGGCAGAAACGGCTGAGCAGGGGGCCAGGGATGCCAACCTTAGAGCCGAAAAGGTTTAGAAATCATTTCATTTAAAATTGTATTTATATTTTGCTATCAATTCCTGATTTCAGTCCGAAGAAGAAGTTCGTGCACTCCAGAAGAAGATCCAGCAAATTGAAAATGAGTTGGATCAGGTGCAGGAACAATTGGCCCAGGCCAATAACAAACTCGAAGAGAAAGAGAAGGCTCTCCAAACTGTAAGTCTCTAATATTTGAATATTTATTTGAATTTCAAATCCATTCATACATTGAATGAGAATTATATTAATTATATTATAATATCAAAAGTGATCCCAAAATAGTATCGCATTCTATACTTGTTGTCAAAGTTTTTCAATTGTTTTTCTGCTTAAAAACAATCTAAGAGTTAGTCAAACAAAGACTAATTGATGAAAAATATGTGATTTTATTTCGAGTTTGAAATTAATTGAATATTCGGTGAAAATCGATATAAAATGAGTTGAAAATCAAATTCAAATATGATTTGAAGTGATCTTAATATAACTTAGAGTTGTTTAGCGCTGCATATCTTCATTGACATGACGTGAATGAGCCCTATTTGGTGCGAATGCATTCCCAACTCCAGTGCCAATACAGCTTACAGTGCTGTTTATTTTGGTTTTGTTACGCCTTTAAAGTAAACCCAACTTTCCTTTTGCCAAAAAAACATAACTTTTTAATTCACTTTAATCAAGAATTTGTGTATATCTCAGAATTCCTTTCTTTGAACCAAATATTCTGTAAATAATATTTATTTACTTTTATTTCAAGTTTTTTATAAAACTTTGTTTTCTATCATAAGAGCCAAGAATTATATATTTTTCATTGTATTTCATTTTTCTCGGAGTATTTTATGTCATATTTAGACTTACATTCATTTTATTATTTGATTATTATTTTAGTCAAACATTAAATTAAAATTTTATGATATTTTACAAAACATTAATTCACTATAAATTATATTATAATTCCCTCTCTTTTGGCGTACAATATATTTATCTCAAATCTAATTCATATCTGAGTTCTGATAACAAGTGTTTTATCTCTTTTTTTTGAGTCAAAATATATAACATATTTGAGTCACAAATAAGACATTTGACGGAAATATCATTGGATTTGACACAAAATTGGGTGAAAATGAAAAGTCGTAACGATTTGAATGAACCTTCCGGTGCCACCAGAGCTGGTGGTTGTGGTAGAGCTCAAGACAATGGAGAAAGTCATGAGTATTCACAACTTCGTTGTTCTAGTCTTCAAACTGAACTCATCCAAAGACGGAACCGACAGCCGAGTGCCGGATATCCCGGTTTGGCATTAGATTCGCCGATGTTTTCAAATACTATAATGAAATTCAGTCTAATTGCAAATGAGTTGAAAAACATTCAAAACGTTTTGCTCAAAAGGGTATGAAATGAATCGATTCAATCATTAGTTATAACATCACTTCATATAGAAATCAAACATATTTTATGTCATTTCAAAACATTTGTCAAAACTTTTCGAAACCCATTCAATAGTATTGAATGAATGAAAAAATGATTTCAATTTTAAAGACAATTCATTTGACATAAGTTTGATGTCTATTAAACTGAAGAATTCTATCAAAACTCATATAATATTAATTTGTAATGACTTTTGATTTGTTTAAAAGTGTTGATCAGACACAATGGGAAGTGTGGAACTGGTCTAAAGCCATTGTTCAGCCTTTGGTTATATGTTGTCTTATTTTGATTAACAGAAATCTTGTTTTATTTTCATAATTCATAGCCAATGACCTCAACGACAAAAGTAAGGAATTAGAGGTTTTGCTGGTTTTTTAGGTAAAACTTTTGCCTTTAGTTGACAGCACTTATAGACTCTCAATGCTATCAAACCCATTACTCCACCCACTCTTTCGACCCCTCTCTGAGAGTCTCACAAAGTTTCTAATATTAAATAAATTTAAAATACTTATCATTTTATTTTAAAAGTAAATTTTTGAAAATAAATAATCAAAAAAAAGTTGTGATTTTATGACAAAAAATGTTCAAAACATAAAACAAACATAAAATCGGTTTAAAGTTTTGTACAGAAAAGGAGAGTTTTTTAAAAGTGTTTGAAAAGGGATTGCATTTTGTTTGCGATTAAATAGCGATCCCTTCAATAGGTATCACTCGAACAACACTAATAGTCAGACATTGACGACATTCATAACAATTGTATTGAAATTGTGTTAAACATCAGTCAAACCATTCATTAATAGAGCTCTCATTCAGTCATTCATTGTCTGTCAATTCGTTTGTTATTTTGTGTCAAAATTATCAATAAATCCGACAAAAGTCTAACGAAAAGCTATGGCACAAACACAAGGATCACTTCTGGAAGTGCTTAAGAAGAAGATGAGAGCCATGAAGGATGAGTTGGAAGCGGCCAAAGAGACCACAGATGACCATCAGATCAAACTTCAAGAAGAGATCCGACGGCGCGAAGAAGTGAGTCTTCATTATTAGACAACCCATTCGTTATCTGTTATCATATATGACGCATAGGAACAGCCCTTCCCTATCATACCGTTCCCACCATTCCTTCAATGCCTTTAAATTTGATTTTATTGTCGAAAAGACATTCATTTGAATCAAACCATTCATTTTGTCTTTAATTATGTCTTCAATTGATCCAAACTTTTCCTAAACTCAAAAATTGAATAATTGTTTGCAAAAACAATTTCATGGATTAAGTCCTCAAGAGTTGAATCACTTTTTGAGTGATTTTATTGAATATTCAGACAATTGGACAAAAGAGAGAAATTTGTTTGAATTGAAATAATTGTTAAACCAATGATTGTTTGACTAATTGTTTGACTCTTTTTCATAATTTAAATAATCTTTTAATGAATGGATTTATTATTTTTTTGTTCAATTGTGTCAACAAAGACCTAAACCATCCAAACCTATCGGCGCTGATAATCAAACGTTTTTCTGAACAAATGCCATAAAAGTGTCAAAAATTGTAATTAAATCTAAATATTCAAAAGTTTTACTTTAATTACAATGAATTCAAATTAAAAATTAATTCAAACGAAAAAATGAGTTTTTAATAAAATTAATTTAAAGTAAAATAATTTTCAAATGAATTTTAGTCTAGTTTTGAATTTTGTAAACATTTATGAAAAGTTGCATTGAATTGAATTATGCATTGAATAGAGATATGGCTTTGAATTAATTTCATGTCAAATGCGATACTTTTCGGGACAAACATTTATATGATTTTCATTTGATCTGATTTTATAATGAGTTGTAATAATAAAACACTGTTAACCCTAACCCCTGTAACCCCTGATTAGGCTGAAGGCGACGTCGCGGCACTGAATCGTCGGATCCAACTCATTGAAGAAGATTTGGAAAGATCTGAAGAGAGGCTGAAAGTCGCCACCTCTAAGCTCGAGGAGGCGTCTCAGGCGGCAGATGAAAGTGAACGGTAGGTCTTCGCAAGGGTTTGACGTTTTGTATTCAAATTGAAATCAATTGAAAGATTAGTTTTTGATTTGACACCAAATTTAGATATTTTTTGATTTGAAAGAATTGATTGAAATTGAAAACAATTAATGATTAGAATTAGAAAAACTTTGGAGAATCGCACAAATATGGAAGACGATAGGATATCAGTGCTCGAAACACAGTTATCTCAGGCCAGACTCATTGCTGAAGAGTCTGACAAGAAATACGAAGAGGTAAGGGTTAGGGTATTGGTGACGGGTTAGTCTTAAGTGCAATTCAGTGGCAAAACGGCTATTGTTTACATGTCTTCCAAATGATAGTATTGAACGAAAATATGGTTTAATTTAAAGTCAAATTGAATTGAATTATATTTGTAATGACTATACCGTTAATGCACTGTTAGTATGCGAAAGATGCTCGAGCACAGGAGCATCACTGATGAGGAACGTATGGATGGACTCGAGTCACAGCTTAAAGAGGCCCGAATGATGGCAGAGGACGCAGACCGCAAATATGATGAGGTCTGACAACTACTGGTCTTATTTTGATTACATTTGCATCAATTGCATGACCAGTGCTTGTCTTCCCGTCCATTCCTTTCAATTATTTCTTTTATAAATTTATTATATTTTAATTTAATTCAAATTTTGTTAAATTGTTTTTAATATCGATTATATTTAACTCCAATTCTTATATATTATATATTAAACGCTAATTAATATTCGAGTTATTGTTGGACAAAAGCAATGATTTCGCTAATATTTGCCACAATTTTCTCATCAATTCATTTAAAACGATAAAAATTGCGATTTTGTCTCATTTGTGGACTCAATGAGACATTTATAGCTGTTTTACTTTAATTGGAATTTAGTATTAATTATGAATTGATTTCACAGTTATTTCTCATAATGTGATAACAATTAGATTTTGAATCAATTTTTTTATGATCTGAAGAACAATAGAATTAATGGTTGACTAACAATAAGTTGATAATAAAATTATCATAATATTGACGAGTGTTGACCCCCTGAGCACAGGTGGCCCGTAAGCTGGCAATGGTTGAGGCAGACCTCGAGAGAGCCGAAGAGAGGGCAGAAACGGGTGAATCGTAAGTGATATCAAATGAGTTGGAGTTTTATAATCAACTAATGATAACGCTTTTAAGCGCCGACACATTAACTGAAAATGATTTACATTTTTATTATTCATGTCATGAATGCCTGATTTGCCACTGTTTTGGTTATTTTAATTTAGTTTTATTTATATAAAAATTTGATTAATTCTAACAATAATTTGTTTGTGATTTAACTCATGCTTATTGTCAAACGAATGCATGATTGCATGGTTTGGATGACTGTCCACCTGTCAGATGGCCAGACGTATAGCTATGTTGGAGGCGGACTTAGAACGGGCTGAAGAGAGAGCCACTAACGGAGAGAGGTATCGATCGACCACTTCTCTAATCATTGTCACTCTTAACTGCATTCTCGCTATTAATCAATTCCTTTGTCAATAATTTCGTGAAATTTATGTTTTATTCGTATTTTCAGCAAAATTGTTGAACTCGAGGAAGAGTTACGAGTCGTCGGAAATAACTTGAAATCACTGGAAGTTAGCGAAGAAAAGGTATGAAATGTCCAATGAATTGGATTTAATTTAATTGTATTTAACACAACATATCGAATGTGTTTCTGCTTCTCAACTCCTCTTAATTTTTGCTACAATTGTATCATATCTTCGACTAAACTCTTCTTTTGCTACTTTTTTATGTCATTTTGTTTTGTCTTTTTTCGTCTAATTTTATCATTCCTTCAAATATTTCATTAATTTTTTTGATCTTATAATAGATTTTGCAATTAATTGATTGATTTTTACAATGTTTTCAAAATTTTTCTATTTATTAAACACATGTTTTGTTTGATTTTTGTTTGAAGGAATTTAAACCAAAACCTCATTTCCTTTTTTACCAATTTTTTTGTTTTTGTTTTTGAAACCATTTTTGGACTATAGGCCCAACAAAGGGAGGAGGCGTACGAACAGCAGATTCGCGTTTCGACGTCTAAACTAAAAGAGGTTAGTCTTATGTCTTGTCTTTCAGGCGATGCAAAAGGAAGAGACATATGAGAGCTCTATAAGACAACTGAGTCATAGACTACAAGAGGTCTGGCCTTCCAATCCGTCTTCAACGTCTTCTTCCCCTCCCTTTCCTCCCTTCAGATTGAGATCTATTATTAAACTCTGTTCCCCTTTAGGCCGAAGCGAGGGCTGAATTCGCCGAAAGGTCTGTTCAGAAGCTCCAGAAGGAAGTGGACCGACTCGAAGGTATGGTTAATGACTGTCTTATAGATATTGATTGCAATACTAATAATGATTTTGAATGAATTTTGATATTATTTATGATTAATATTTGCATTAATATTGATTTGATTGTAATAACAGACGAACTGTTGAGTGAACGCGAAAAGAGTCATCTCTTGCAAGAAGAGGTCGAAACCACTCTTAAAGACTTACAGTCGATGTGATTGACTCGCATTTAGCCTCACATTCAAACCCACGGCTCGTGTTCTTAACTAACTTTAATCTACGAAATATATGCCATTCCTTATAGTTGTTTCAATTAACGAAAAACTGCCTGAAATGCACTTATTTATACATTCCTTTATATTATTATTATTTGCTTTTATTATGTATTTAACCATTAATTGATTGATTGATTGATTGACCGCTGGTTTGACCACTCGTTGACCACTGGTTTCAATGTCATTATAACCGCATTTAACGAAAAGTTTAACAAAAAGCAAATGTTTGTGAAAATACTTGAAATGAAATCCCTTTTCAGACGAATTGGTTCACGAAAAAGAGAAATACAAATCGATTTCGGATGAGTTGGACCAGACTTTTGCCGAACTCACCGGTTATTGAAGTCGTCAATGATTTGACTTTATATTTGACTCTTCTTTTGTGTCATTCAATCAAATTTGAACAAACTTTATGTCAAATGAAGACAACTTCCGATCAATCAATCAATTGCTTCACAATATTTCGCTCTATTATTGGTTTTATTCCATATTTCTGTTTCTCTGTTATTATTATTTAGTTAAAAATTATATAAAAAAGGATTGGTTTTTAAAAGTTATTTACTTTAGATATTATATCATTAAATCATTGAACGATTTATTTTATATAATCGTTAACCAAATGTTTTATTAACGCAAAACGCTTTGTAATCATATGTAATGAACGACCGATTTGTCAATTGAAGAGCAATTATATTATGTATTATCGAAAAAGTCTATTAAAAGACAATTTAATTATGAAAATACAAAACATATTTTAAAAATGCATTTGTTTTCACTTGAATTAAATAAAATTTGTTTTATTTGAGCAAAAAATAATTACAATATTTTATAGAAAAGTAATGAAAACTCAATAATCAATCGATGATTACATCAGTCAGTCTTCACTAGAATGTCGAGAGCTCTGTCCCTATCGTTATTACAGTTAACCAATGCTTTGATTATATCTTTTTTATCGAAACCCACTTCTGATAATTGACGCAAAGATTCCAAAAAACTTTTGGCCTAAACATAGAAAACAATATTATTTTCATTAAAAACTATTTTCATATAAATCATAATTACGTTTAAAATGTGGTAATCATTCATATGAAGAGCGATCTCAGCCTCACAGCAGTCATAGCCCGACTCTTCGAGAGTTTGCACCTGTAATAGAAAGTCGAGAATTTTTTTGTGGTCGTAATCGATGTGTTTGACAGCTCTGGCGACACGACTTCTCTCGAAACCCATCGAACTTATGGATTGGACGAACTCTTTCGAGTGTTGGGACAACTCTTCGTATGGATCGTTGAGAACAAGAGTTTGCTTTTCTTTGATATATTTTTTTGATCTCATCTTAGCTGAAGCACAGGGAGGTGTGTGGGAACGTTGGGTTTTAGTTGTCTTCATAGGTTCTTCACTATTGACGAGTGACGGCAAATCTGAAGCACTTTTAGATGATCTCAAGAGATTGTGTTGAGTGTCAGGTAAATGGTTAGGTGCTATTGAGTTATAATGAGCACTACCTGTGCTTTGAGTAGTGTTTTGGTAGTAACCAAACATCCAATTGTTGGGCACATCTTGTGATGAAGAGGCTGTCTGTGCCGTACTATCAGACCCGTACGGGTGGGCCAACACATGGGTGCCATTCAAGAACTCAAAGGCCGATGGGTTTGGGTTTGGGTTTTGGTTTTGTTCACAATTTGTTTTATTTTCTATATTTTCATCACTTTTACAATTGGTTTCATTAATAGAATTCTTCGTTTGGTTTGATTTGTTTTGAACTCTGAAGACATCATTGAGTTCTTGCATGTAATCAATGGTCTGAAGTTCAACAAAGTCGAAAGGACTGGAAGTATCGCTTTCGAAGTCTTTGACTAATTTTCGTTTAATACTAACGTTTGGATCGATATTAATATCACTTTTACAACAGTTATTATCACTTATTTCCGCCCCAATTGTACCCCTGAATGTCGACAATGGCTTAAGTATTTCTCCCGGATTTAAATGAATTGAATTAACTGTTTGTCTGACAGTCTTTGTCTCATCGCTTCCGGTCTTCGTTTGACTAAATTCTGACTCATTTTGTTTAAAATTGTTATCACTCTTCAGATCAAATCTCTTCATCGAATGTGATATTTGTTTTAGTCTTTGTTTTTGTCTCATTTCAGACATTTCTAATGCCATTAATTCTGCACTAAATGTGTACTAAATTATGGGAACAATTGATTAGTTTTGACACCAATTAGTGATAATTGTCTCACTTGTTGGTCAAACAGATCCGGAATTACAATCTCTTGGTCTGTGAAAGCGCTCACATCTATGGGTCGGAATCTGTCGGACAATCGCATCGGTATGTCATCCATATAAACACCAACTGATCCCAAGAGAGACAAACAGAGAGACAATTGATTGGGTACTGAATGACAATCACTTACTTTCATGTGTTTTGTTTGTCATTATTTGCAAAACAATTGAATTTATTTAAAAATATTAAAAATCAATAAAAAAATGAATAAATATTTGAAATCAATTAATAATTATATAAAACATAAACTCTATTCAAATGTACGGCAAATCAAAGCCATTGAAGCAATGAATGGATTCAATGAGAACTCAATAAACGATTCAAATCATTGTTATTATTATTAAAAGTATTAGTCATTTGAATGTCTTTGGCTTTGATTGCAGTTTGCAATTCTTGTCAATACTATACACAAAGTCATTACATAAATCAAACACTTTTTGCTCCCTTTTGGACGTACTTGCAATCAGATGTCCAAACCCTAACATCCCTTCCCTTCAACTAATAATAACACATTCAATGGTTTAATGAATTTCATTGAAAACCATTTAATTCTTGACTCGAATAAGCGCTTGATTTGAGTCCACATTTTGAGACAATAGAGGGTTGAGAGGGAGTTAAGGGGTATAGGAGGTTGAGAGGGGTTTGTGTGAATGCATCAAAAGAGTTGAAAAACAAATTTGTATTAAATATATAAATGTTTCGAAAATTTAATGAAAAGTTATTTAAATGAGTTATTGATTGATATTATTATAGAATATATTCATTGAATTCAATTTAAATCACAAATCAAATCGTCTTTAAATTCACTCAAAAGTTTTGACTCAAAACTTCAATAACGCTCTACTCATTTATAGTGATATAATACCCCTTTATTGCTTATATACCCCTTACTCAAAATGTTATATAAACCAAAATGCAATGTATAAAACATATGAATTTTATTCCCTTATAATAACCGAAATCAGGGGTTAATTATCTGGAAATTAAAATTATTTATAAAAAAATAAAACATTTAATGAAAAAGAGATTGTTTTGAGAGTTATATAAATATAGTTTTGTTTGTAATTAACATAAAATCCCTCAAAAAGTCTCCATTTATTAGTCTAAAGGTTTTGTTGATTTGAAGTCAATTATCACTTAATTCCCAATTGGTTTGAAAGAAGTGGACAATGAGTGACACCATCGATAACAACGTCCTTAAGACTGTTCCCTATGACCCGAGGTTTCCAAATCAGAACCAAACCCGGTATGTATTGGACTGTCCTTCACATGAATGACACGTTTGAGGATTGAATTGATTTAAGGAATTGTTATCAAAATTATTTGGATTACCATCGCTGCCAAAAGGTGAAAGGTCAAGACTACGAGCCCTGTCAGTGGTTCAAATGGGCCTACACTGAGCTCTGCCCCAAGGCTTGGGTCAGACATTGATTTGAATTAATGTTCAATTGAATTGATTTTAATTGTTTTGTCTTCAGCACGAGAAATGGGATGACCAGAGAGAGAATGGCATCTTTGCCGGAAGAATATGAGACACACGAAGACAGTGAAGACACCAATCAATTTGAATGTACTTTAAATTTGAAATTTATTATCAATTAATAGAAAACAAAATTAGATTTGAATGAAAAAAAATTATGAAATGAATTATTGTTTAGATTTTAATTATTTAATAAAAAGCTCTCAAAAGGGGTTTTAGTCTTAATTTGAGTTATTGTTGAGTTAAAGGAATTATTTCATTAACCAATTGTCTGAACGACTCGTCTCTCAGAGCCACAGATTCTAATATCTTCTCATCGGTTGTGAAGAGAATTGTCTGAAAAATAATTTTTATTACAAAGAGTTAATTGAAGGTCAGAGTTGGCCGACCCCTGGCTCTGGTCAGAGTTGGCCGATCCCTGGCTCTGGTCAGAGTTGGCCGATCCCTGGCTCTGGTCAGAGTTGGCCGATCCCTGGCTCTGGTCAGAGTTGGCCGACCCCTGGCTCTGGTCAGAGTTGGCCGATCCCTGGCTCTGGTCAGAGTTGGCCGATCCCTGGCTCTGGTCAGAGTTGGCCGA
>JAQIXR010000743.1:0-20367 GCA_034700825.1 Quadroppia sp. Gr-Ori-00064 | reverse complement strand
ATGTTATGATTTTTGTGAATGTTTTTGAAAATGACTCAAAGGTTTAAAAATGATTATGAATTACGAATAGGCTTTGAATCCCTGAGTGAATCTTTGGACAGCCCTGGACTATAGTAATTGATATGTGAATGAATATATGTAACTCATATGTCGTTATAGACTGTAGAATATAAACAAAACAAAAAAGACTCAAACAATGTATGACTGAATGATATGTGAGTCAAGTATTTCTCATTCGATTCTTTGACACTTAAAGAATACATTCGTTATTCTATTTATATGTGTGTATGTTATTCTTGACTCTTGGTTCTACTATTTATTCTGTGCTCTCATTCTTATCTCTCTCTCTCTCTCTCTCTCTGTCTCTCTCTCTCTCTCTCTCTCTCTCTCTCTCTCTCTCTCTCTCTCTCTCTCTCTCATTCGTGTTTCGCTCTATTCTTGTCTTTTGTCGATATTTTGCCTCTATTTTAATCGATAGATAAGAGTTAGAGAGAATTCAATGCATTTTTCTTGTTGTTGTTGTAGTCCTTATCTCTCTTAAGGGAATCGATCAAAAAATCATTTAACGGACACTGGATTACATTGGGCTCTGATTTGAAAAAACGATAGGTTTTTACCACTTCTTTAGGGCGTGGAATAAATTTTGATTCACTTCATTGAACAATATAAATATAATTGACATTGATGAGTTTATTATATAGGAAGAGAATATTCTTTATAGAGCAGAATCGTTTCAGAATCTCATTTATCATGCTTACTTTTTGCCTCAATTAATGAATGATATTATTGTATAGGAATTGGCAGAGATGTCACGAATGACTTTCGTTGGCCAGAATACTAGAGACCGACTTACCTGTGCCTTAGATGCCATGGTGGAGAGGACACAGGACTTTACCGATTCTGCGTACACAAGCCATGAGCACCGGGAGAAGATTCTACTACTCTGTGATAGAGCCAGACTCGAGCTCAACACTTTGCTCAGAATTGGACTCTGTCTGGTAATGTGTATAATCAAGCACATTTCTGCACTATGATTATTAATCATAAACATCTCTGCCCCTTCCTCCCCTTGCGAATAGGAGCAGGCAGCATCCACAACGCCCAGTGAAGACTTTGAGGCTTCCATAACGCAAACCATTAGAGCCAGCAATGACTTGAAACAAGAGGTAGGACTAAAATACAGTTATTCTGTGTTTCATTCATGACTGAAACACACCATTTGTTTGCCTTTTAAGTAAATAATAAATTTAAAGTTTCTATGAGTTTTACAAACAATTTATTTGAAATGCAAAACAAAGATCGGATAATAATTATAAATATCAATAATTTTGTTGAACTGTAAAGAAGTTTTGAAAAATATTTAATGACTTATTGGTTAATGTTATAGTGATTTCTATTGGTATTATTAATATTTCTTATTTCACCTTGAACATTAGATATACACTCGACCACTGCTTTTAAATACGGTCCATAATTTTATAAACACCAAAACCAAAACCCATTTCCATAGACTCCATAAGAAAAGTTCATTTTTCATATACATCCCATTCTTTGTAGTGAAAACTTTTATACACTTTTTCACGAAACCATTGCATAGAAAACAATGCTAAATGACAAACATTTTTATAAACTATGTTTTGACGAACTCTAAAATCAAACAAAAATGAAATAATTTCAAACAAAAAAATATTTTTCACTGTTTTTTGATTTCAATAATAAAATGTAAAAAAATATGATTTAATGAATAGATTGAAAACAATACTGTATTTGTCATTCAATGCACAGTCCAATACATTCTAATCATCTAACCTTGCTCATCCAACAGCTACAAGACACTGCCTTAGACCAAATCGACGAGCTTTTCAAAATGGAGTCCAGCGTAGAGTTGGTCAATAGGCTCAGGACGTATGCGCTGGCCGTAGACCACGAACGCCTCGACGAGTGTTCCGTACAGTTCACTGAATACTGCGATCGCGTTCAAGAGGTTTGCCGTCTATTGCATCACACGTCCACTACCGACGCTCTGCAGATCACGTCGAAACATACGGAGCTGGCGCTGGAGGTGTTCGGCACACAGCTCGTGGCCGCCAGTCATACTCTGGCCCAGTACTCGACCAGTAAGATCGCGAAGGAAAATATGGATGTGTTCGCCGATGTATGGCATCTGCTGTGCGCCGACGTGTGCCAACTGGCTCGGGAGGTGTCGGAACTGGTCCGGGGCTGTCCTGTTGAGAATGCGGGTATTTATATGGCCAGAGATGGCCACACTGTGTACGCGTCGAACACGACGGCGACGACACAGCCATTCGGCACAAGTAATACACAAAATACAATGTCTTCGGCGTGTGTTGGCGGCGGTGGTCAGCCATTAGTGGCCAGTCATCATCAACAACAACAACAACAACAACAAAAGGCAATGAGCGGCGGCGGGAGGTATTCGGACGACGAGAGTAAGTGCAGTGGCGGTGGTGTGAAGGGACAGACAGGCAGTGACACAGATATGGGTGAGGCGGACAAGTGGTCGCAGTCGGGTGGGAACCCCAGCGGCGATCCCGAAGACAATGACATCTCGCGTAAGGCGAAGAGCATGTCGTCGATGGCTCAGTCAATGTTCCAGTTCACAAGAGGCGAAGGCGAGCTCAAGACCACCCAAGACCTGTTCACTCAGGCAGAGTTCTTCGCCGACGAGGCCAACAAACTCTATAAAGTTGTCCGACATTTCACTTATCAGGTAAACAATTGTTCCATCGATTCCTATATTTATCTTTCAATCGATATTTTCATTCAAATAAAGTGATTGTTATTTATTTGATAACAATTTTCATTATTTTTCATAACTTTAAATATTTCTAAATTTTTAATGAAAATAAAAAAAATCTTTTTATTATAATTTAAAATAATTTTTACGATTTGATTACTTTTTGAATTATTTGAAACACTCATCAAATGTAATGCAAAAGATGTTATCATATAATTATTAGTAGTGTTTATATCGTATAAAATGACAAACAATGAAAAGAAAAAAAATATTTAACCAAAAGTATCCGATGTTTATTATCGCGGCTTTAGTGAGAAGTTTCATAATTTTGGGGTCATTTGGAATAACTTTTATCAAACATTATTACAAATAGCGAACGCCTATTAAATCTATATAACCCATTGATTATAAGCCGGCGCTATATTCCATGTACAGTAGAATGAATTCAACACTTTTATTATATGATTCATTCGTCAATCGATTTACAAGAAATTAGTTTTTATTACAGAAAATATAATATAAGTATTAATCGATAGATGAAATGAATGGAAAGAGTGAACACAAAAACTATATTACACTCAATGGCAGACATTATTAACACTGAAGAATTTGATTGCGATTCGTGTCATAAAAATAAATTGTATATACTTTGTGTGTATGTGTTGTTGTTGTCTATCAATAGGTCTTTGGTGTTAACGAGAATTTAGTGTATATTCTATAAAATGCAATATAAAGTCATTTAGTATAGACTGTATTATATAATACGATTGAGAATATAATTCTTTTATATGCGAGAAAACGCGTCAAAAGACTAATTCTATAGATTTAATATGGGATCAGAATATTCTGTTTAATGACCAGACGTGGAGCACAGGGAGTATTACATACAGTATAATAATATATACATTATGTGTGAATTGGTTTTGTTTTTTAAAGTTTTCACAGAATATTCTTTATTGAGAAAATTATTCTTTAAATAATTTTGAAGTTTCTAAATAATGCTAACAATTATTAATGATAGATAAGTTTTATTGAATTAATTCCCTTCAATGCCTACCTGTGCTCTCTGTGTACCCCCAGTTATAATAATTATAATTCTTTTTATATCATTTTTGTTCACAAAATTGAATGACAAATTGGATGACATTTCTCATAGAAAGTCTTATCAATCAAAATGAAAAACTTATTAAGAATTATATTTTTCTCTCTTTTTTTCTTTGATATTAAAGTTAACGAAAAAAAATTCTCATTTTAATTGACGTCATATTAAATCTCATATAAATCTAATGCCACACAAAATAGGTTCCATCGGGTGTTCACAAGAAGGAACTGTTGGATAATTTAGACCAAGTGCCCACATTTGTGCAACAATTACAGTTCGCTGTGAAGAATGTGACAGTTGGAAAGGCAGCCACGTTCACCAAGGTAGATAATGTCATACAGGAGACCAAGAATCTCATGGCCGTGATAAGCAAGGTGGCCGTGAACTGTCAAAATTGCGCGAGCAAGGTATAATAAATGCAACACACATTCACAGAATATTCTGTATTCACAATAATAGTGTTGTTTTTAATTGATTTAACATTGCTTATACAGTACTGCAAACACTCATTCAATTACGGGTTTTAATTTTGTTACGCTCTATGTAATGTCATTTCAGGGCTTCTGTTTAAATGAGATTGCTTAAATTGCTTTTTTTCTAATTAATTACCCCCTGATATGCACTCTGCAAACAGGGTGTATATCTCTAGCGCTTAATATATTGATTGCATTCATTATATTAAATTTAGAGCAACGAGAGATTCGGTGAATAAAATGAACAAATAATTGACATAAAAAATATTGAACTAATTTTTATTGGCACCGGGACTCTAATTATATAGCAGTAGACATCATTAACTTTATGGTCATCCAGGGGCTAATTATAAATATAATCTTCAGCCGAAATCGTGACTCACAATAATTTACTGCTGTTTGTAATGAGTCTTAAAAATAAATTTCATTTCATTTGATTATATTTATTATTGTTTTTTATTTTTGTTCACAATTATCAGAAACATTTAAATTTAGTTAAGCATATGGAAAGATAAAGATGTGAATATCAAGGTGATTGCATTCAGGTGGCAGGGGCATTCACACACACACAAAATGATATCATAATATTAAAGCACATTTGAGGTAATGGTCTTTGAGTTTGCATTAAGAATATACTGTATATTAAGAAAAAAATTTGTATATAAAAAAGAATATTCCTGTCATGAATAGAGTGAGCAAGATTGTATTTGTAAATAATATTGATTATATTCTTAATATTTCTAAATGATCTAGTACAACGTTGACATGCAAGGCGTTTTGCGGACACGTTCGCGAACACTGTCCCCATCGATGAGATGCGATGACATGTTTTGGGACAGTATGGGCAGCAGCGGCGGTATGGGCACCAAAGGTGGAACGGCCACCTCTGACCCGGACATATGACATTTTGGAACGGGCCGCCGGGCCCTTAGACCCCAGGGTGAAGGAGACGCACGTCGAACACGCGTGTCTTTTTTACTCTTTTAGGGTCAAAGTCCAGACGAGATTAAGTGCTCAGTGGAACTGCATTTGCGTTATTCAGTTCGCGGTTTTATTTTAAACTTGTAGAACCCCTCTGACTTACCAGGGTAATCGTATTGCTCTTTCCTCGCTAGGGTTATATGGTTTAAATTCATGAAAACTTCATTTAATTAATATAAAGAATAATATTTATTAGGTTTACTTTATAGTAAGGATGATTGAGTTTTTCTATAAAAATGATCTAGTACAACAGATGATAACTGAAACCCTAACGCAAGCTGAAGTATTCCACTGTTCTCTTTAAACCTCGTGCTATAAAACTATTCATAACAACGGAATAGTTTTTTCTCAGAGAGTGTATTATTAGTGAACATCTCTAATGAAAATACACTTTCATTGGATGATAACATGTCTTACGAATGATATAAACATAGAATTCTTTTGGCAAAAGAATTTTAGTCAAACTTTTCTCCATTTGTTAATTATATTCTTTAACACATTTTTTGTGATATCGAAAAGTATTTTATTTTATTATTTGGTCTCTCTCTCTCTCTCTCTCTTATAGATGAACTTGGTTAAAGTGTAGGACATTAAATCACCTTAACTTCTTACATAAATATTTAAACAATGTCATTTGTAAGGCTTGTATATTATATCATTCATCATGGATTTTGACCCAGATTAAACTCATTGAAGTTTGATCTCTTATTCTTATGATTTCTTTGAGTTCAAACCATTTTTCGCATTTCTTCAACGAAAATAAATACAAGAATTTGTTAAAAATGAAAACAATTTTTGACATAAGTTCTAATGATTGTAAATATAGTAAAAAATGTTATGAAATAATTGAAACAAATTTTATATAAAAACAAGTAAAATGATCATGGTTATTATTTCAATTGTAGCCAATGTCATACATTATGTGCAAAGTATGGGTAAAACAATTGAATACATGAAACAAACTAAACATAAAATTCAAATATTTGGCCAATTTTTTGCTCTTTATATCAATGAAATAATTAATAATAATTACAAAACATAATAACAAATCATTTTCTCTTTCATTGTTTTCTCATTTTCTCTGTCGATATTATTCTGGCCTTAATTTTCATGACTAAAACAAAAGGATAATAAATTGAAAATAAAAACTATAATTAAATCTCTTTTTCGATTAATTTTTGTTATTTTCATATACTGTCTGTACATACAAAAAATATAAGGAATTCACGAATAAAAAACATTTTATTGAAAGTATGAATAAATATAAACAGGGATTAAAAATAAATTGTATTCTACAGAAGCAAACACACCTAGGACCACTTGGAATAAATGAATTTTTCTCGTTAATAATAATAAAATATTCTCAAAGACTAATAGATATAAAAAATATATAATTATAAAAACATTGTTATTATTAATAATTTAAAAATAGGGTTTAGTTTAGAAATTGTCAAATTTTAAAATCAATAACGATCTTTCACCCTGATCATCACCTCGCTCACATTATGATAGACTGAATTATATTTGTATATTAATATTGAATTATTTAAACTTTATTTGAAATGAATAAAAGAATTTGTTTTTTGTTATAAATTAATTGTTTATTGAATTGTAGTTCAAATGTGCGGATAATAAATGTGTTCGACCAGGGGTAGATTCAACTGATTTCCAACCACTTACCAAGATCAAACATCTTATACACTATCATATCTTTTAACAACAATATATTTTGATTAGTTATCGAAAATGTAATTCAAATGACATTCTGATTGTCATTAAATCAATACTCAATTGAAATGTCATTTCGATTAAGGAATAAGTATTTTATTTGACATTTAAGACATGAATAATTTTCTTATCCCTATATTTGCACCTTGATCAATTGGGTTTAATAATGTTTAATAAAAATAATTGAAATTATAATTACATTCAAATTATTCGATATTTTATTGAATGGTTTTGAATCTGTTGAACATATACTCATTTAATCCTTTCCCAAACCCTCACCGCTATGTTTATCGGTCGGGTCTCACCTCCTGTAGTATATATATCCAGGTTATGCAGTGCCTTTCCACCCTTACCCGAGTCATCTTGGCCAGATGTCCAAGCACCTGTCTTAACATTCACCCTATGATCGGCATTATTAACGTCTGACAGATTATATTTAGTGCTGAACCCTATCTGTGATATCCAGGTCTGGTTCGCAAGTTGAACACCCCCTCCAAACTGGATCGAATCCCCGCCCTCTGCTCTAAAGAACAGCCCGGCATAGTCTTTGGACACGTCTGACCACTTGGTCTGTGGCCATAGTATTTCCGGCGCCGATTGATTGGGCAGTTGTGTGTATATAAAGCCAACAGGTACTGTAGCTTGGTGCAATTCACTGATCTGTTCTTGTTGTTTATCAATGATTTTTGTCATGTTCTCCATAACTGTTTGCTGTCTGTCCACAATAGTAGACAATTTCTCCACTTCTTTCCACACAATCGTAAGACTCGTTTGTTTTCGTTGACAAAACGCCAGACTCTTCGCAGAACACGAGACGGCATCCCATTTACCCAACGATGCCTTTCCTAACGAGAGCTGAACACAGGGATTACTGCCATCTTTGACCGTGTCTTCCGACCAGTTTTGGTATTCGCTGTCCGTATTGTCCAACCATTTCCAGACCTTATCTTCGTATTTGAGTCCAATCCACACGTTGTCGGAAATGTCTCTAAAATGTGTCAAATATTCTTCCAATGCTTTCATCTCTTCCTTGGAGTGAATGGACACTAATGTAGCATGGTCATCCGCTTGACACAAGGCCACGGCTTCCGATTCTGTAATCTTTTTGTCCGAGACTTTAAAACATTTTTGATCCAAATATGCAAACCATCCGTCAGGACAGGCATCGGAATGGGGTGATTGGGTTGTGTTTGGGTCGCTATCAGTTTCATTGGCTTTAGGTTTAAAATAAATAAATTATTAATTATTTCAAAATATTTGATAATTTCTATCAATGAATATAAAACATGTTTTCATTCAATTGTTTTTCGATTTCATGTTTTATTTCTTCCTTTAATAGCAAATAATTTTCATTTTTTGCATCATTTTTACAAATTTTTTCAATTAAACATATTTTATATTCTTTATAATACCCTCAAAAACAGCAGAGAAAACGAGAACTACAATAAAGAATATCAAGTAATTCATAACTAATTATGTATTAAACATATATTTTCTTACATTAAAATGTGTCCCAAAATGTCATTGAATTTATACAACATCTCAAACATTATCTAATTTTGTAATCAAATATTAAGTCAATTGTCTTAAAAATTCAATACAATATCACATTCTGATTAGCATTAGTTTAAACTTTAGCCCTCAATAACAGAGATATTAAATGTCAAAATAATTAATTATAATATTTTATTCATTTATAAAATAACCTTTGATTAAAAGCTGTCAATTTTTGCATAAAAGCATATTTTTATCATTTGTAAAGTAATTGAGAATTAAATAATTATTATTTTCTTATTTTTAATCAATGAAAAAGAATTTTTAAAATATATAATATAATTATTATTGAATAAAAACTCTTTATTTTAGATAAAAATGATTATTATATCAAATAAAACAAAACGATTTCTTTTGCTTAAAGTCTAGACATTTAATATGTTTTACAAATATTTTATAAATTATTTTAATAAAAAAATATTAAACATTTTTAGACATATTTTCATTTAATAGTTTTATATTTCTTTCATTGAAATTCGTTTTCATTAAATGTTTATTAATAAAAAAAAAATTCAAAAAACATTTCATTTAATTACGTCAATATTTGTTTATAAAATATACTTATTATAACTGCAACCTCTATGACCATTGTTTGTAGAGGACCTTGAACTTAACCATTCACACATGCAAATGAAAGCACCGACAGGTATGTGAGCGCTGGGTATAAGATATCGAACAGAATCTAATGAAATGATAATAATAATCATTTACAACACATATCATAAATAAAGAAAACCAAATCATTACCTCTAATCTATATGAACATAATTGATCAAGACTATATAATAATCACATCATGATAGATTAGCTATTAAAACCTTGGTCACACCACTAGTGCTATTATACACACACAATGCATATGCAAATCGAAATTCATGTTCAAAACAATAGATAACAAAATAATTGAAAGTAATTTTTTTCTCTATAAATGAGACGTTTCTGCAGTTCACTGATCTTTATATCACTCACTGTCATCTCGTCTCTCCTTCTCTCCCATTCTCTCTCCTATCGCTATTTGCACAGAATATGCCAATAGTGAGTCCACTGTTCCCCAACCAATTGGACGGGTAGTCATCCGTATAAATGGTTTGTTAACTTTCTCTCTATTATTCCTCTCTTCTATTATTCGCGTAATAATTATTTTTCTGTTAAATGTCACAAATATTTTGTGTTTTTCGTTTAGCGAAACCTTTTTTCGTTCATTTCATTTGTAAAAATAATTTCATTCAAAACGATATAAATTTCTTATAAATTGTATTCTGTTTTGCATTTACCCCAAAAATATGTCATTTATTTCGTTTGCAATTTTAATGAGAATTGTATTGACTTTGTGTTTGTGTTCATGTATTACACTTGCGGTGAACACAGAGGAGACGACTATAATTGTGTCCGATATTATGAAAACAGGTACTCTTGGTCATTGTCTTGATTATTTAATACAAGTACAACAAATATTTTATATATGAAAATAATTTATATATTTTTAAATATCATTTAAGGGGCATAAAAATAATGTAAATATGTTTAAAAATTGTTAATACCCTTATTATATCTAGGTGATAAATTTAAATCTCTGATCAATTTGATCTTGATTATATTCTCTATCAAATATAACAATTATGATCGGGAAACTCTAAGGCTTACACGACCTCTCTTATGTAAGATTACAATTACACTAACAATGAAATGCTAATGAATTTTACAAAAATTTTATAAACTTTAATAAAAAATATTTTTATTCAAAAACTCATAAAATGTTTATTCAAATTGAATGACATGAACCTAACCTAACCTAACCTAACCTAACCCTGATCATTGTGCACCTGGTCTTATTGGCTTAACATAAAATCAATTGTTTTTTAATAAATTTATTTATCATAGATTATGGCACTATTGAACAGGTGTCGGATCATAGTGGACAGGGTGGTGACGACAGAGTGGATTTCCTATGGAAAGTACCCGACTTTTGGCAACTGGTCAACACTGAACAGGAGATAGTGATGTCGACGCGATTCTACACAACTGAGCCGGGATATAGGCTGCAGCTGATGCTCATACCCAACACCACTTACTCCGATAGCCAGGGCTATTTGGGGACATTCATACGGCTCGTCACCGGTATCTATGACTCGATGGTCGAGTGGCCATACAAAATGAAGACCCAGATCACTGTCGTTGGCAATGGCGACGATAATAGCATGGATAAGGATAGCACCGGCAGTTACGATATGATGATGACATCCGATGGCAAACCACACACTATTGTCCCCAACACTGACGCCTGTCGTCTGCGGTCGGCATTCCTGCGCCCGTCCGCCGATCAGGACTTTAATCCCAATCCCGACGGTTGTGGTAATCGGAGACACATTGCGCTGAATGTGTTGGCAGACAACGAGGATAGGTATCTCGTGAACGACACCCTAACCATACGACTGTCCATACATTTGCATGACTACGGACAGGCTCATAGAGTGGCGCAGATGTCGATGCGATACAACCAAATCGTCTCATACTATGAGTGGACAATCGATGACTACATGAGAGCTCAGAACCGATCGCTTGAGGACCAGAAGATCGCAGTCCTCACGAGTGAACCATTTTATACCCATTCGAAGGGGTATTTAATGCAGATATTTATGACACTAATGCCTAAGAGGAAGGCGTTCGCTATATCACTGGCAATGAGCCAGGGTGATTATGACAGGTGAGAGCTATACAATCCTTGATCATTCAATTTTATTTGTGGCAATAATTTATTTTTTGCCCCTTTTCTAAAAATCCTCTAACCCTTAGACACCTTCAATGGCCCTTTCCGTACAAGTTTGAGCTGTCGTTAGTAGACCACAGCCCCAACTACTGGCGCCGCGACTACACGGTATCAATGCATCCATCGACGAGCGAATGCGGGACCGACCCATTCCAACAGCCCTCCAATTATCCCGACTTCTGTTTCATAACAATACAGTCAATAGAGTTGTTGTCGTTAACGCACTATAACTTCATTGTCAACAATAGCCTAACCATTAGTTTTGTCACGAAATTCAGTGCGTATTCAATGTGAAAACAGGCGTCGCTTGTGATGAGCGACGGCTCACTCGTGTCGGAGTATAATTGGCTCATACCTGGAGTGAGTGGAAAGTTGGACAAATATGATCTGGTGAAGAATAAGCCCAAGACGTTGGCCAGCGAAGAGTTCTATACGAATGGCCAAGGTCAGTTTGGGAACCATATTCGGTTTATTCAAACAAATACTAATAGTGTTTCACTCATGCAATGGTTATGTGCGCTAATGATATGGATATTTTTGCATCGCATGTGTGAAACAGTGTTTTAAATATATTGAAAAATTAAAACATTTTTTATTGAAATCAATATTTGTTAAAACGATTGATAAATGACTTTAAATATATTTTAGGCTATTTGTGTCAAATCCTATTATCGGTGAACAGAACAGCCAATAATGACTATGCGATCGGCCTTCAAATGGCAATCATCGAAGGCGAATACGACGCCGTAGTCGACTGGCCCTTCAATAACACCTATCAGTTGTCTATTGTTAGACAGAATCGCGAACTGTTTGATGATAGGAATGACACCATTTCTAATGAATTTAAGTATGTGATCAACCCATGGAGTGGTGACTGCGAGCGCAAGTCATTCCAGAGGCCAATAGAGAGGAATATTCCGTGCGGTCCAACACATGTCATACCCTTCAGTCGTATCAGTCGTTCACAAGAATTGCTTAATTCTGACAATCTTTTGGTGAGAATTCGTATACAAAACAATTAAAAACATTTCGTTTGAGTTTATATTTATTTTATTTTTAAAATGTATTTTAAATAAAAAATACTAATATTTTGGGAAATATTTTCATTAATTAATTAAAAATTTTGTGATTCGAAGGAATTATAAATAAATTTATTCAATAATTTATATTAAAATTTGGAAATAATTTTTAGAAAATAATACAGAAATATATACTTTTAAAATATGATCAATATTTTAGATTTTTAAAAATAAAGCTTTGATTACATTTCAAAATGAAATAAATTATAGTAATAATAATTACTTAATATTTATTCCTTTAATGCCATTAGATTTAAATTTATTTAATAAAATATTTCCAGTATTATTACACTCTATAGACATATCAATGTTGAAGGGTCTATAGTGTGTGAACCATATTTTATAACAACTTACATGAATTACTAATATTATGCAACTAACCGATATTAGGCTACCAAAACATATTGACAAATTGACTTTCCTGTATCGGTATATTACTGTTATAATGTAGTAAACCGTTTAAGTGAAAAAATATTTTATAATAAATAAGAATTTTGATTAAAATTTTCGTAAAATGTCTGAATTAATGTATTTCATAATCACTGCTATTGTTGTCGTTGTTGTTCTCTATAGACGTCTCATGAGATGTTACTTTAAAGTAGAAGTGAGTTTTAATGTATTATTATGTGATTTATTGAACCTATCATTTGTTTGTCGTTTTGTTAGCCATTGTTCATAAAGAACAGAGAATATGAGAGGGATAACTTCATGGGATATCCCAAAGCGTGGTATCTGTTGATGAGTTCGGGAGAGTTGAAGACCAATGAAGTGAAGGCCATATCTATTTGCGAACATGAGTTTGTATTGTTTAGGGGTGGGTCGGGTAAAGTATCTGCGCTTAGCGCCTACTGTTGCCATATGGGTGCGAACATTGGCATTGGAGGTAAAGTTGCACAAAACAATGGCAAAGATTGTATTTCGTGTCCATTCCATGGATGGGTATTTGACGGGTCGAATGGAAAGTGCGTTCAAATACCAAACATTGAAAGTAAGGAATGATACACTCTTTTCACGATCATTATCGCGTCTTCTGCTATGACTATCGCGTTTTTCGCATTGACTCCTATGAGGAAAACGCGATAGTCTTAGCGGAAGACGCGATAGTCATCGCAGAAGCCGCGATAATGATCGTGAAAAGAGTGTATATAATTTAGAACAAAATTGTTTCAATTATAGCCAATGATATACCGACTAATGCAAGAATAGCTCCCTGGCCAGTGTTGGAACAGGATCAAATGATATATTTATGGTATGACGCAGAAGGCGGGAAACCGACATATTTGAAAAATTCTGAGGAAACCTTTGGTGCTAAGTTCGATATGAAGCACCCGTATATGACTGAAGAGATTGATTTCTGCAATAACTTTAAGGTCAGTAATATTTGAAGACAATATTAAAGTAATCAAACAATAGTCAAATACTCAAACACTGAACGATGGAATAAGGAATAGTTTTGGTTAATTTGCATCAAGTCTAATTTATACTATAGAGAGGTTTAACTTATGATAACAATATTTTAATACATATTAGGTGCGCCTTATGAAACACATTGCACGACACTTGATTTGTGTTATTATTACAGTCGTTTAATAATTATAAGCACTTTGTAAATAAATTTAAACATTTTTCCCATTCAAGTTGAATGGGAAAAAGTGCTTAAATTTTGTTAAGAAGTGCTTATTTTCATTGAACGGCTATAAGAGTAACATGCATATTATTATGCAAAATTGGTAGAATTTATTTTGAGAAGCACTGTTTAATTATACTAATATATTTTCGGAACAGTGGGTGGTCGAGAATTCATTAGACGTGGATCACTTTCCAATTGTACATGGAACACTATATGGCATATTTAAGCTCAAAACGCATTTTAAGGCTATGTCAAGCAATAGCAGTTCACACGCGCATACTATTGGGGTTCACATCTCTCTTTTTGGGATTATTGACCTGGTAAAATTGGACATATCCATTTCCATCAATTCGCCTGCAATAGGCACGGCCGTATTTACTTTCCATATGCCATTCATGGAACTGACAGTACACCAAATGATTACGACACTACCCATCAGTCCTATGAAAACAATTTTCAAATTCTATATATTCTTTCAAAACGACTCGGCCTTTACTCGCCTTTTCGGCCAACCTCTCGTCAAAGTTCTTCTAAATGCTGTAAAAGAATATTCTTATTTATTGATGAAAAAGTTCCAATATATTGAGACCTCCTTGGATTCACTCATTAGTATAATACAGTATTTAAAGCTATTTTATTTATTAACCAATGGTTAGGCTTATTCTATGCCACATTTTATACGAACTTGTATATTGTTGCGAACTCATAATGAGAGCAATTCATGTCTAGGAGGTTTCAATACATCACCTTGCTGTGACTGATGTTTATTGTATATTCTTGGTGATAGGCACAGCAAGATGTGCCCATTTGGTGGAATATTAAACTTCCAAAACAGCCGGTGCTGACCAAGAGGGACAAATATATAGTAGACTACTGGCTGTGGACAAAAAAGCACTATTTATAAATGAGCATGGTCATACAATCCAACCCTAAACATGCTCTTTTCTTAAGACAAATAATTAGTTCTTGTTCAGTTAAAATGCACGAAACAATTTAATTTAATAACTTGAATAAATGAACTTGATATTTCGAGGTATCAGAAATAATTATGAAATTTTTCGTACAAAAAGTGTCAAATTAAACTTATGAGAAATTTATGAATAGTTTTTGTTAATCAAAACTATTCTTCAAAATTTCGAAATAAATTTTATGATAATTCATCCCTAATGGCATCAACTGATCCAACTGAAAGTCATCAAAATAATGTAAGGCTCTATTTGGTTCGCCCGGCCGTAATTCCACGGAAGCGAACAACAATATTTGTTGTGATTATGGTGAAGGGGTAAGTGTAAGGAAGGGCCAGATGTGGTTAAAAGAGTTCAAGTCCAATGATTTCGGGCTCGAAGATAAGTTCCTAGAAAAACGTCCATCAGGTGGACAACTATCTCTTAAGGGATAGAATTCAAACTTTAATGCCATGAATTGTGCGACATTTTTAATATTAGCTTGAAGGGAAAGTTTCAAAAATGTTAAGGAATTTTGTTTGAATATCTGTAAAATCTGTTAAGTATTTGTCAAAAATCAATTCAAAGGCTATTCAATACATTCATTAATTTACTTTAATTTAATATAAATAAATTATTAAAATTATCTCAAGAAGTGGTGATGTAAGCCAAAAACAGAGGAGTTCCTAATCGAAAGGGGGTCTTTTTCTTTCGTCGGTAGTGCTTTCTGGCCATTGTACAACCATTTCCTATTGCGTTAAACATTTACCTATAAAACACATTTCTCATCTCTAGTGACAATAGATTTGAGAAACGGTTCCAATTTTTGCCGACAGAACAAAGAAGTGAAAATCGCAACATTTTTAAAAGATTTTCAGGCAAAGGTTTTTGGGTTGTCCTCTGTGTTTGGCTCACAGACCCTGGATATAGGCTGAAGCTGATGCTCATACCTAACACCACCTACTCCGATAGCCAGGGCTATTTGGGGACATTCATACGGCTCGTCACCGGTATCTATGACTCGGTTGTCGAGTGGCCATACAAGATGAAGACCCAGATCATTGTCGTTGGCAATGGCGACAATAATAGCATGGATAAGAATAGCACCGGCAGTTACGACATGATGATGACATCCGATGGCAAACCACACACTATTGTCCCCAACACTGACGCCTGTCGTCTCCGGTCGGCATTCCTTCGCCCGTCCGCCGATCAGGACTTTAATCCCAATCCCGACGGTTGTGGTAATCGGAGACACATTGCGCTGAATGTGTTGGCAGACAACGAGGATAGGTATCTCGTGAACGACACCCTAACCATACGACTGTCCATACATTTGCATGACTACGGACAGGCTCATAGAGTGGCGCAGATGTCGATGCGATACAACCAAATCGTCTCATACTATGAGTGGACAATCGATGACTACATGAGAGCTCAGAACCGATCGCTTGAGGACCAGAAGATCGCAGTCCTCACGAGTGAACCATTTTATACCCATTCGAAGGGGTATTTAATGCAGATATTTATGACACTAATGCCTAAGAGGAAGGCGTTCGCTATATCACTGGCAATGAGCCAGGGTGATTATGACAGGTGAGAGCTATACAATCCTTGATCATTCAATTTTATTTGTGGCAATAATTTATTTTTTGCCCCTTTTCTAAAAATCCTCTAACCCTTAGACACCTTCAATGGCCCTTTCCGTACAAGTTTGAGCTGTCGTTAGTAGACCACAGCCCCAACTACTGGCGCCGCGACTACACGGTATCAATGCATCCATCGACGAGCGAATGCGGGACCGACCCATTCCAACAGCCCTCCAATTATCCCGACTTCTGTTTCATAACAATACAGTCAATAGAGTTGTTGTCGTTAACGCACTATAACTTCATTGTCAACAATAGCCTAACCATTAGTTTTGTCACGAAATTCAGTGCGTATTCAATGTGAAAACAGGCGTCGCTTGTGATGAGCGACGGCTCACTCGTGTCGGAGTATAATTGGCTCATACCTGGAGTGAGTGGAAAGTTGGACAAATATGATCTGGTGAAGAATAAGCCCAAGACGTTGGCCAGCGAAGAGTTCTATACGAATGGCCAAGGTCAGTTTGGGAACCATATTCGGTTTATTCAAACAAATACTAATAGTGTTTCACTCATGCAATGGTTATGTGCGCTAATGATATGGATATTTTTGCATCGCATGTGTGAAACAGTGTTTTAAATATATTGAAAAATTAAAACATTTTTTATTGAAATCAATATTTGTTAAAACGATTGATAAATGACTTTAAATATATTTTAGGCTATTTGTGTCAAATCCTATTATCGGTGAACAGAACAGCCAATAATGACTATGCGATCGGCCTTCAAATGGCAATCATCGAAGGCGAATACGACGCCGTAGTCGACTGGCCCTTCAATAACACCTATCAGTTGTCTATTGTTAGACAGAATCGCGAACTGTTTGATGATAGGAATGACACCATTTCTAATGAATTTAAGTATGTGATCAACCCATGGAGTGGTGACTGCGAGCGCAAGTCATTCCAGAGGCCAATAGAGAGGAATATTCCGTGCGGTCCAACACATGTCATACCCTTCAGTCGTATCAGTCGTTCACAAGAATTGCTTAATTCTGACAATCTTTTGGTGAGAATTCGCATACAAAACAATTAAAAACATTTCGTTTGAGTTTATATTTATTTTATTTTTAAAATGTATTTTAAATAATAAAATAATAATATTTTGGAAAATATTTTCAATAATTAAATAAAAATTTTGTGATTCGAAGAAATTATAAATATAAATATCGTTTTAATATTACAACACAAAAATTATCATAAAAAATATGAAAATTTTAACATTAAAATTATTTATATTTTTCAAGTTATTATAAAATATTTTCATTTATTAATCATAAATAATATAAATATTTTTAATGGAAAGAGAATTTCCATTAAATAATTTCCTTAAAATATTCGTAAAGAAAGAACCATGTTTTAAAGTCTTTGGGAAGTGGGCCCCCGCCGCCATCGGGAAATTTATCGTTTTTCTTATAAAATAGGTCAAGACAATCAATATTGTCCATGGGCACTTTTCTCTAACTGCTAAAGTTTAGACACTAGAGGGAGTTAAATATGAAAATTAAATTCTATAAATAGCAAAAATACTATATTTTTCTTAAAATAAATTATAAATTAATGTTCAAATAATGTTTATTGATTAGGAAAATATAATTTCTATAAATTTAAATGCTATTAAATAGACTAAATAATGATTTTCATTTTTTTTGTTAGCCGTAATTTATGAAAATTGACGTAATATTTGGATGATATGATAACATTTAAATTAAAATAGCATTTATTCAATTAATAGAACTAAATTTAATCAATATTAAAAATTTTATATTGATAAGTTGGTACCCGTAACAATATAAGGGCCCAATAAAAACTTCATTCTTTTCTGTCATTTTTGAAGAAATCATTTGTCATTTATTATATGGTTTAAGATTTAGTGAATAATATATAGTATGAAAACAATTCAATATTTATTGATTTGTGTGTGAAATACAATACAATGCAATATTATAATACAATTCAAACACTACTGCAGTTATTATGAAAACAATATTTTTCATAGTTTTTGTTCATTGAAATAATTATTATATTTTATGAATAATGTTACAAATAAGGGGGTATTTTCGTGTCACTGACTTCATCAATGAAATGATAATTCCATAATTTTGATGAAAAGTGCGACCAATAAAACAATTATCTGAAAGAAGAAAACAATTTATTATTGAAATAATTTCAATGAAAATTCAAATACTTCGTAAAAGTGGGAATAATTGAGAATAAATAGTTTATAGCAATAGAAACCGATTTTGTTTTCTGACATTTTCTCCAATAATGACAACAACTGTTAAATAGAAAATAAATTCAAAGAATATTTTTAAATTAATTTTGAATATTTTTAAATACCTTTAGTTTTATTAAAAGTGTATTTGAATTGCAAAAATATTTCGAATAAATTAATTGAACGAATTGTTTATATAAAACCTTCAATTCGGAGACAATTTTTGACGAAATAAATAAAATTGTTATAAAAACAATTAGTAAAAAAATACTTATGAAAATGAATGCGATTTTAACAACAATATGGCATTCAGCGAAAATCCCACCAAAAATACAAGTATTAATTGAAGAGAACATAAAAAATATTATTAATAATAAATTTTTTGACCAAAACTTGTCATTAATATCTGTAATCTCTTTATGAATTTCATTCATTTTAAAAAATAACTTCAATATTATTAGAGAATTACTAAAAAATACATTTTTGATGTCATTATTGATTGCTTTGACTTTTGATAACAAATAAAAACCTATTAAATAAAAGTATAATAATTGGTACGAAAGATAATTGACGAAATAATGGCCACTTAAACCAAAATAAGGAATTAATAACATATTTATTACTAAATAATAATAATTGTAATGATTTTCTTGTAATAAATTCCAGATTACAATCGATTGCATTATTGATGCACTAATAAAACCAATTATTGATGCAATTTTAATCATTTTTGGACAAAATGTCATAATTTTTAGCATGTGTTTGACATCGGATTCATTGGTGATACCAATACTTTCGGGCGAACGCAAACCCGACATCATTTCAAAGGGTGCCATATATTGACGATTGTCTCGACGTTTATATTCATAATAATGCAATAGATTTGAGAGAATAACATAAATACTGGCAATACATAAAGCAATGTTTCCCAGAATTCTCAGTCCTATAAAGTGAGTCCAATCGCCAATAAATGAGAATTTGCTTTCATTCGTTTCATCCAAAGACAGAGAATAAGAAGATCTTATTAATTGAATGATAGCTTGAATTAAATAAATGTTTGTATTATATATTTTACGCCGTTTTTCTCCATTGAATGGACGGTAAGAAATGCCATATTTGTACAAATGGGTTCCCGCCGTAGGTATGACCAGTCGTTTGGTAAGACATTTATTCATTTTTATTTTAGACATTTTAGGAATTATTTTCATATATTTAGTTAAATATAATATAAGTCAAACAAAATCCAATACTTTATAAGTAATATTAACGGATTTTGTGATTCTGTTCACCGATTATATAGTTCAAGAAATGAATAAATGTTTTTTATATCATTTGAGACTATTTTTTAAATACTGTATTATATATTTCTAGAAATGAAATGAATTTTTTTTGAAATGATATTTATATATACTGTATATAAGCTATTTTTTTATTTGTTGGCCAAGACTTTTCATAACTTTGAATAGCATTTATTCCAAAACTATTCAAGAT